>JASAMX010012802.1:0-36516 GCA_030248175.1 Microlaimidae sp. YZB2_3
CTTTTTGTGTACATTGCCATTGAAAACACAACAATTATTTTACAATTTCTTGTTTTGTAAAAGTTTGACGAGAAGAACTAGCAGATGAGTCGCACTTCTCCTTGGGCTTGTCCAATAACCTATTCTAGTTAAAGTAAAGCGACGAAATAGGTTATTATATTAGTTAGCTTAAGTATAAATTGTTCTCTTAAAACCTTTAAAATTTTTTTTTTAAAAAGTTGGTTTGTTTGAAATCTACTAAAAATAAATGTTATTGTTTATGTATAAATAAAATAAATAGCTAACTAATACTGTAGTTGTTACTAACATAAAATCAGAACACTGCTCTACTAACACTGTGTATATATGTTTGTTTAATATTGCTACATCTGACCAAAATACCAACAAGATTAAAACACTTAATCGCCTCTTACAATGTTTAATCATTAAAAGCCACAAACTTTAAAAACCAACTAAAATTTATTAATTAGTCTTTAAATAAGAAAACTTACACAAGCAAATAGTTTTACTTAGTACATCACCATACAAAATGCTTTGTTAATTTTGCTTTCTACAGTTATGGTTATAGTTATGGTGAACATACTAAACCTGTTTCTGCACCAACCAAAGTTTTTTTACTTAACCTGTTTTCTGCATCATTTAAGGTGCCAATCTTTAATTTTTCTATTTTGCTTATTAAAGGTATCAAAATTAATTCATCTATACTAGCTTTTTATGTTCTACCTAACCTGCTTCTACACCTATTTAGGTGTTTTCATTTAACCTGCTTTCTACACCCTCCATGGTGTTTATGTATCCATTATTCCCTCAATATTTACCTGTTACTACCTAACCTGCTTATGCACCTATTTAGGTGTTTTCTACTAACCTGTTTTCTACACCTTTTATGGTGTTTCTGTATTAGCTTACTTTACCCATTTATGGTAGCTATTTGTTAAATTTTCATGTTAAAAATAATTCTGTACCAAATGTAAAACTTATAATACATTTGATTTTTTTTTAAATTTTTCTGCTTAGTCTAATCTTTATTTTTTAATATAATTTTTCAAAAATATATTTTTCAATTATTATATAAATTTTATAATATCGCATTAAAATATAATCTTTTTTAAAAATTTTTTTCATCAATATATTCTTAAGTAACATCACATAACCTTTCCTTCTATCTTATCAAAAAGGTTGCACTATTGTGGCCGCCTGCGGGCCGCCGATCCCAGTCCACGTTCGTTCCTAAACCTTCCCAGTTTACAAAAAAGGGGTACGCGGTATTGGGAGACACCTAACGCTCTACCAACACTATACCTGGCTAAACTCTACCGGCGGTAATAAATATATATATAAAATAAATTCCATAACATCATAGTAAAAATTCTTCAGTACGCACGACGAAAGGGGAGTATTAAACCGCCCACAAGTGTAGCAGGCAGTTCCGGCCACCCAAGCCGTTGTCGCTACAATACTGTAACTGCATCATCTTTAAATAGTTTTAAAAAGTCTTTAGACTTGTTGAATTTGAATGAATTTTGTTGCGTTTATAAATAGTAAGACATTAAATAAATTTTACTTATGTACCTTTAATTGCCTTTTTTGTTTGGATAATTATTATTTTAAAATAGTATTTTCTGACAAATAAATGTTCAATGTTTGTGGGCATGTTTTCAGGATTTTCCAGAGCTTGTGATGTTCTTTGGTACTCCGTCCACAAAACGTAAAAAAAACATTAAAAATATAATTTATTTCACTTCCATATCAAGCTAGTTGGTCTGCCGCTTTATTTCCACCCAAACCACTGTGTCCAGGAATCCATAAAATCTTTATTTTATTGTGTTCAGAGTGCTTCAAAAAGCACTCTGACACTCCAAAGTTATTTGAAACGTGATTGATGGAGCATTTAGTCCTTTTAAGGCTGCCTGACTATAAGAGAAGATGCAGATTTTACGCTTCTGTACTTTGGTCACTATATCACTGCTAGCACAAGCCAACATTGCATATTTTTCTGCTTGAAACATCGTTGCCTGTTTTCGCGGAGTTATTAGCACCTTGCACTGAAACTGGTTACACACATAGAGTATGCAAACACTAACATTGTTGACTGTGCGGAAAATACCATAATGAAGCAAATTTTTTAAAGGAAGGGAGCGGTGAAAGGAGCAGTAAAAAGAAGGCGGAATAGAAGCAGTGATTTAAAAAGAATCCAAACTTTTCTTTAAGTGAAACAACATTTAATAAGAACATGAAAAACAAATATATATAATTAATATTAATTTAAAATGTAATAATCTAAACGGTAAAACATGATTTTTTAAAAAAAATTGTATATCTCCCCTTGAATTCAACTCCCGCATTACTCCCCTATTTTATCTTCCGCATCAAAAAAATCTATTGCAGCGTTCTTTAGCTTTTCAAAAAATGAAATTTCTTTGTTTTGAAATTTTTTCAATTTCAAAAAATGAAATGGGAAAGTAATGCGTGAGTTGAATTCAGGGGGAATATAAACTTTTTATTAATGAAATTTATGTGTTACGTTACCATTTAGATTATTACATTTTAAATTAATATTAATTATATACATTAGCTTTTTGTATTTTTTATTAAAAGTTGTTTTATTTAAAGAAAAGTTTGGGTCTTTTAAAATCTCCGTTTTTATTCCGCCTTCTTTTCACCCTTCCCTTTACCGCTCCCTTCTTTTTAAAAATTTGCCTCATTATGGTATTTTCCGCACAGTCATCAATGTTAGTGTTTGCATACTCTATGTGTGTAACCGGGAACGGGACACGAGGGTACTGGACACGAGGGTACTGGACACGAGGGTACTGGACACGAGGGTACTGGACACGAGGGTACTAGACACGAAGGTACTGGGCTTAAAAAAATTGCGTTCACCACAACCTCGCAGCAAAATCGATTCATTATGCAAGGGGGGACACGAGGGTACTGGACACGAGGGTACTGACGAGCAAAAAACATAACCTTCTCGCGAAAATCGGGATAAACTTATTGCATAACAATAGTTTGTTTTACTTATATATCATAGTATGTTTGACTGACTTATAAAAGGTAGGATTATAAAAATAAAATTTTTGAGAAGACAAAACAAAAATAATAATTTTATAGCATGACAACATTTTCGTGTAATTTGTCTACATTTTCTTGCATGTTTTTATATAATAACTAGCTTTAAAAATGCTGAGAATTTATGAGACGTCTCTAAAGATAATAAACATTAAGGTTGTTGTTATGCTTTAATTGTGCTGTTAAAAATTTTTTGTGGTTATTTTTCGTGGAGTGTAGAAAAAATAAATCAATAATTTCGCTATTAATGACCTTTCAAAAACATTTTAGTAAAATATTTTCCGAAAAACAATTGCTTGCCTTTTTTAACAGTAAATTATTCGGTATTTTTTAAAAGTACACTATTTTTAAAATATTATGATAAAGTTTAGCTTAATTTTTGGGCTTTGCTTAGGCTTAGGAAAATAAAGTTTACAGTGCAATGGGTTTCGAACACTCCCAAAGATCCGTTGTTTGAATATTTTACTCACTACTCTATAATTAGATTGAAATGCATAAAATATCATACATGAAAAATCTTACAATTGTATGGTTTTTATTAAAAGCACATTTTGTTTGCCTTGTCTTAAATGATCAAGATGTGTTCAAGTGAATTCTTTAAGCTAGAGTGAATTAAAAAAAGACAAGAAGTTATTTTTTACATTTCTACTGCTACAGTCTATTTTTGCAGAAGTTATTTTTTCCAAAGATTTTATCAAAAAAAACTCAATTATTTTAATCAAGAATCGATGAAAATAGTCTAAATATAAAAATGACAGCAAAAAAACTGCAATTCGCTTTGTATTTTCGTACGAGTATATGTTTTAAAAAAAACAGTTATTAAATAACTTTTTGGCGTTCTCATTCCACTCATGATTGTTTAATATTAATTCTTTGGTTTTTTTTAAAGGCAGGGTTTTGAAGCTCCAGAGATTCGGAGATAGCTTTAAACATTATCATTGTTTTTATTAAAAAGCGATGGTATAAACTGTGTGTAAAATAACCTTTAAAAATTTCGTGTCTTACTATGATGTTTTTTTAACAATTTACGTAGTTTTTTATTATTAACTTGTATTATATTTAAGCAAGAAAAAAATCTTATTTATGATTAAAAACCAAGCGATTTTATGTAACGTTTAATTAATTGTCTACACGTTCAAACAATTAAAATTTAATTCAGCTCAGCTTAGCTCATTTAGTCTAAAAAATTTACATATTTGTGGCAAACGTATTTTTTCTTAGCTCAGTACCCTCGTGTCCAGTACCCTCGTGTCCAGTACCCTCGTGTCCAGTACCCTCGTGTCCAGTACCCTCGTGTCCAGTACCCTCGTGTCCAGTACCCTCGCGTCCAGTACCCTCGTGTCCTAGAATCTGTGTAACCAGTTTTAGTGCAAGTTGCTAATTGATTCATCTATATACTGCTGGAAATAATAGTAAACGCCTGCTCTAGTTTGTTCACCCATTTAAAACCCATCAGACTATAGCATTTTTTGGTAATATGTTGTTTATATTTATTCCATTCCACTCTTGTGGGAATTAGAGTTTGAAATTCTTTATCAAATTTAAAAAAATTTCGTGCAGTAGTCCATTTTGAGCTGTAAACAGGGTATGGCACGCAGTGAAATACTTCTTATTCTGTTATGTTCGTAAGGTATACATACCTTTATGGTTCCATTCCTCTACTTTTTCAAGCCTTGAAACACCACCATTGTTTGTTTTGTTACCTGCACAAGTGAATAGTTACAATTTTTAAGGGGACTTCCGTAGCTGCAGTATGTGTTGTTCTCATGGCCTTTCTCAAAAATAATTAAGCAAACTACTCTTTGAACTTGACTAAGCATGTCTTTAGTTCCATTTGAGGCCACCATACAATATTACAATAGCTTAGTTTTGGTCTTATTATAGCAGCATATATCCAACGGGCCTTTTTGGGGAAAAGTTAACTGGATTGACTGTTAGTTTTTCTCATTGTTAGGCTATTATAAAATGCTATTAGCATATTCATTAATGTGACACACCTCTTTAAGTTATGTCATTATAAAAGCCTGTTTTTTATTTATTTGTGTCAATTGAAATGGATTTATTTATTCACGTGTAATTTACATATAAGTTAAGTTGCTCCATTATAAAAATTAAGACATGTTTTTTTATTATAATTTGCGGGAATTTAAAACAGAAAATGACTTTAAAATAAAAAATGCCATTTAAATAGACTAAAATTATGTCGTTATAATTGCATATTCTAATGAGGTTTTTGTTCAAGAGTTTTACAGCTTTTGGTGAACTATTATACATTTTTATTTTTTTTATTTTTTAGGGTAAAACTCAAAATTAAGCTAATCAGCTTGGGCTAATTGTGAGCTTCAGCTTGAGCCTAAGATTTATTGCACTAGGTTGAGCTTGAGTTTATTATTGAGCTTGAGTTTATTTAAAATTAAGCATATGTGAGTACCAGTTGGTATTGAGCATTTGTGATCAGCACAATGCATTCCTAGTTTAGTATATTTGCGATGCTTCGAACTCCATATAAACAAAGCATGTAAACAGTATTTTTTTTACTTAAATCATTATGTAAACATTATTTACGTAAATTTAAACTCTCGTTTAATTAAAGGTGCGATGCAGAGTTAAACATTTTGTCTTCGATTTTGATATTTTTTTGTGAAAACCTTACCCCTGCCCCCAATAGCCCACAAAATTTTTGTCGACAAAATATCTGCAGTGGTTCAGGAGTTATGACCTCCCAAAAATGGCATTTTTCGACAATTCTGTACGTGACAAATTGCTCAATGGGTATTAAAATTTACGTTACAAATTATGCACTCAAAGAAAGCGGCTACTTTCTACTCTAATTTTATCGTTGATCGTTAAGATTGGTGCAGTATTTCTCGAAATATTGCGTTTTCCCTACAAAAAAACCCGCGATTTTTTCGTTAAAAACACCAAACTACGGCACTGATTTTGTAAAATTTGTCCAAACTTTCTTTCCTTCACTTCGTATTTTTAGCGAAAAAGTCTAGTTTTTTGTACGAGAAACGCAATATCTCGACACATACTACACCAATCTTAACGATCAAGGTATCAAATTAAAGTAAAAAGTAGCCGCTTTTTTTGAGTGCATAATTTGTTACAAATATCGTTATATCCATTGAGCAATTTTTCACGTACAGAATTGTCGAAAAACGACATCTTTGGGGGTCATTATTCCTGAACCACTGGAGATATTTTGTTGATAAAATTTTTGTTGGCTATTGGGGCAAAGGTAAGGCTTTCACAAAAAATTATCAAAATCGATGACAAAATGTTTGACTCCGCATCGCACCTTTACGCAAAACAACAATTTAAAAAAAAATAATAAATAACTTATTTTCATGTTAGTTTAAATGTTATTTTTGTTTATTATAATTAACTTAATCGCATGAAAAAGTATACTGTTCAAGAAAGACGTATGTGTCTTTAATTGTTTTAAAAATTAAACGTTTTTTTAAAATGAACAAAATAAAAAATAACCGTTGTGGATTATAATCACGATGGTCAAAACCCTCCTATTTAAATAGAAGTTGTTTAGTGTTAAATATCTTCACAGAGTTATGACGTTATAAAATCACTTTTACCAATTAGTGCTCAGGAAAAAATGGAGATCTCTAAGATTGGAGATCGTTAGATTCATTCGAGATTCATTGGAGTCATTGGAGATCATTTTTTTTACAAGCGCTTATTGGCTAAAACAGCTCCTCCCACAACCATTACCACAGAGCAAAACATATATGACGTGATCACCGATACTATGACATTTTGAGGGTCCTGACGTGTTGGCAAAAAATTGGAAGGGACTTTAAACATATGTGAGAGATTTTATTTGCTATATAATATTCTGAACTAAGAAATAAATTATTTTTTGCTTATAAATTTAAGAAATCTGATTAAAACTAGTTTAAAGGCCCCTTACCTTTTTGAACAACTCTCTGCTGCGGTTTTTTATCTGAGTATCAGACGCACGTTGCCTTAATAATTTAAAAAAAAGTAAACCTAAAAAAAGCACCCAAGCGTGTCTCTGTTGGCTTATAATTAAGTGCAAATCAGTATAATCTGGATTTAAGCTAGATTATTTGTAGTTCTTAAAAATATTAAAAATTCAAGCAGGAGCTAAAAATATAGGTATTGAAGCAGGTTAATCCGCTGAAGGCATCAAAAGTTATGGCAAATAAGAGAGCACCTTGTCTGTTCTTTGGAAGCTGGCAGGTAAAAAAAGTATTGTGTTAGTTCGCTTTTGACAAAAAAAGGAGAAAAAACAATTTGGGAGTCAAAAAGAGGTAGTTAAATTAGTGATTGCGACAATACAATGTTACCAACAACTTCTGTTCAATAGTTAGAAAAATGAATAGTAACAAAATAACTATTTTTTTAATTGATTTGTTAATATATTCTTTACTAGTTTTAGATGTGTCTGACAGCTATGGTAGCCATGTCTGTATTGAGTCTGCAGACTTCTTCTAGTCTTCCCAAGTCTGATATTACACCGCGAATCAGCCGTTTTATAATTGGATTAATAATGAACATCGGCCTTGCAACAGGCGTGGACATAAATTGTTAATACATACTCAAACAATACCTTCATAGCATAACATATTTTAAAATTTTATTTGTTAATCTAAAATTCTCACAAATTTTTATAAATTTGTTGCAACGCAGATTTTTGGAAGCGATGCCTGACTCTAAATTACGCATTTATAAAAATAGTGCAATATAAGTATTTTGTGAGTATTTTTTTTTTTGGTTTATTTAGGAAACATCTCCAAGTTTTGATGATACCTATGTTTTCAAAAACAATATGGTTATCTTTAAAGTCGGTTGCACACTTTATCCAAAGTGTATAAAAAAACATTCAAAGGGCTAAAGTACAAACGATAATGTCCAAAAAATTTTGCGATAAGACTATGTTTTGTCTTTAGATTTTTTTGGGAACATTTACATTTGGAGTTTTCCGTTTAGAGAGCGTGTTCGTCTATTTTGAATTGGTAATTTGGATTGTAAAAATTTATTAAAAGTTTTTTTGTGCAAGATTATTGTAAAAACAAAATTACTATTTGTTAATTATAGACATTCATTTTTTATAAGATGCCGCCCTACCAAAACCACTCAAATCTGTCAGTGCACATACAATGAAAAAATCAAGCACTTATCTACAATAAACCAGTAAGACATGTAACGGTCATGAATAATTTATTTTTATCAGGTTTATTGTCCATGTCTGTAGTTCTTTCTGATGTCAGAGACAGCATAAACAAAGCAAGGACTTCAGAAAAGCCAGCACTAAAGTGGATAACATCAATATCCGAGAAGCAAATTTACTATTTGGGATATTTTTCTGATTTTGGAATTTTACTGATACTTTCTATTTGGTTTTTCATACCGCTGTACGATTTTTTATAAAGATATCAAATTCAAACTCATCGAACGTTTATTATGTCTATTGTGATAAAAAAATAAATGTCACTACATTTGTTTATATAAAAATCAAACGGGAAATATAATTTAGATAAAACAAAAAAGTCAATATGTTTAATGTAATAAGAATCATCGCGACAAGATGTTAAAGCGAAGTTGTTCTCTTTTTCGATTATATTAAGAAAAAAGTTTGTTGCAAATGATTTGGCGAAAAATCTGCAAAAAAATTAAATAAAACCTAATGCTAATTCTGTAGTAAAAGTATATTTTTATTTGCAGGGATAGCATACTTAATGATTAACAAACCAGCAAGTGCACCCAAGTAAAAAAAGCTATTACTAATTTTTAATCTTAATGAAATTTATTTTATAAGAACAACTGAAGTACTACCAGCTAAAGAAATTGTATTTCACTAATCAATAGGTGCGGTAGAGTGTCGAACTGTTTGTCTTAAATTTCGATCATTTTTTGTCAAAATCTTACCCCTGCCTCCAATAGCCCACAAAATTTTTTTCGTAAAATATCTTTAGTGGTTCGTAAAATACATAGTACCTTTTAAAAATGGCGTTTCTTCGATGATTCTATGTACTTGGAAATTTCTCAGAGTATATTATTATTTTGATAGTGATGTTATTTTTCCCGAAAGAATGCGTTTGCAATGCTACTATTGCAACTTTGAAAAAAACAATATTTCAAGAACATTAAAAACCATACAAACCAATTAAATTAGACCAAAATAAAATAGACAAATGATTATAAAATATTTACCATCTTTAGATAAATATAATTTTGAATAAATTTTTATTCATTCTTTTGTACTCTTTAAACTTAAATTTTTTGTTTCGATTTGAAATTTCAAAATTCGATTTATCTTTTTTAAACACGTTAAAACTTTTTGCATTTAACGAGTAAATTATAATTTAATTTTGTTTAAAGGCAATAATAGACTGCTGCTAACATTTAACAGAATAAGTTATATGCCGTAATTGCTATGAATTTGCTTATAGTTTGTAAAATAATTTTTAATTTTACTTAAAGTTAACCAATCTTTCACTGAAAATTAATTCAAGTAAAACGTAAGTTTAAATATTTCGGCGTGGTGTGGTATATACAGAATAAATGTCCGCAAGAAATACCTTCCTTAAAATACCTTCAGAAAAAATATCCTCTTTGGGCAATAAATTATTTGGCATTTTTAAAAACTTTTTAAGTTTTCCTAAAGGTTTTTTTATGGTTTTTAGCTTGTTTTTAAGGTTTCGCTTAAGTTTAGGGAAAACCAAGTTTTCTTTTGTTATAAATTTAAAAACGTTTCCAAAAATATTCTTTCCGAAGATAGAATGCAGAATGTATTTTTTAGTGCCAAATAAAATGTTGTTAAAAAAGTATATTTATATTACATGTTGGCTTTTAAAACAAAACTCAGAAGTTCTATGTTAAAATTTGATGGCATAATAGCAAGCAGAAAAACGCGCATTTTCTTATTTAAAAGGTAACATTGTTTCCAGCCGTAGGAGACGCATTAGTTACTCGGGACCATCGTGTCGCGGGACCGTCGTGTCGCACCTCGGGACCGTCGTGTCGTACCCCCTCGGGACCGTCGTGTCGTGGGACCGTCGTGTCGTAGATCCGTCCAACACAAATAGCACCTAAAGAAAACCTATTTTTCTGAAATTTTTGTGTAGATTTTAATTGGGTTTATAATTTATTTCCAAAAAGTACAATTAAAAATAGTTTTAGCTATTTTACAGGTTTTTTCTGTCCTGTTATATTGTGACTGCAACAGGTCCGGGGACCCAAAATTTTTTGCGCTATGTAGGTGATGGTGATGCTATACACACACAGTGATGGTCTCCTGAGCTGCCAACTCCCAAGTTAAGCTTCGTTTTTTCGTGCTGGGAAGCACCCCTAAAGATTCGCTGGTAGATTATAATAATAAGAGTATAGTAATATTGATTATCAATATTTGTAACAAAATTTATTGAAACGATAAAAATAGTCCCTAAAATGTAAATAAAGTAACTTATAAGTAAAAAAAAATAAATTTAAAATTAGTTAATTATGGAGAGGAGCTTCGGAATTTTCTTCATGTCAGAATTTTAAGAACCCTCAAAAGTTTATGTAATATTTGTGATTTGCGGCTATAAATTTTTTGCTTCGTAGGAATGGTAATAAAAAGAGCTGCGGCGCTAAATGCTGTCAGGGGCGAACGAATAAAGTGTTTAAAAAAGGACTTCAAAATGCAGGCCCGAATATGACTGACTGGAACAATGTTGACACCGGCGCATTAT
Source organism: Microlaimidae sp. YZB2_3 (assembly GCA_030248175.1). Lineage (NCBI taxonomy): Eukaryota > Metazoa > Nematoda > Chromadorea > Desmodorida > Microlaimidae > Microlaimidae sp. YZB2_3. Next base: position 10,788 of record JASAMX010012802.1, read on the forward strand.
TAGACAAATGCGGGCGCCTTTTTTTAAACAAGCCGAGCGCGGCGGCATGTAAAGACACTTTTTAGAAAACATCTGACAAGTTTTTGCGTTAAAGTAGGATTACTTCCGTTTCGAACGACAGATCTTGACCAGCGTGTCCGCTTTAAACGGCCGTAGCTCCATAGCAAGATAGTGAAGAATAGAAATATTACTATTCTGAAATTGCTTTAGTGTTGTTTGTTAAAATACAAATACTAATTTGTGTTAAGATTTATGACTAAGATTAACATTGTATTGGATGAGTTTCTTTTAAAAGGAAATCGCTCCAACAATTTTTAAAAAAATCACGATATTTTTTTAATTTCTTTTTAAAGAGCTGACGTCAATTTAAATGGATTTTTTACCAAAACTTGTTTTTTTATTGTTATGGTTTTGAATCAGTCATTAATAGAACAAAAAGTAAAACACACAGCAATATACAAGAAGAAAGAGAACCTGCTAATACTAAATAGAAATCATATTTTTGGGCTGAATTTTTGCATATTTTCATAAAAATTTTTTAAATTCACTTAGTTTGCCTACTCATAATCATCAAAAAACAACATTGTTTAATTAAACCTGAGATTTAACAATTTGTTAAGAATGTTGTTACACAAGTTTTGATTTTAATTTTGTTTTGTTCCACACCTTAATTTATATATTAAAGTGTTAACATCTTATAAAGAAAGCTATAAAATCAATGTATACACAAAAATAAACCCTAGTCTGCTCGACTTGTCTCTTTTTCCGGAATCAAACCATTAGAAGCAAGTTGGACAAAGATAGGTGTTTAAATAAACAGCTATCATTATAAAAATTATTTTCAGAACCTGAAAAATTATTTGACACGCATATGACATAATATGACACGCAAATGTGCACAATTGTAGTTTCTTTAAAATAAATATTCGTTATTTTCATTCGGGTTTTTTTTCATGTAAACAAATTAAGAAATGGAATTAAACATTAATGTTTATGTTAAAAAAATGCCTAGACGAGAAAAACCACGACTACTGCGGGGTTCGAACTTAGGACCCTCAAATACGTATCCAAAGACCATCCACTGCGCTACCGTAATTATGATTGAATTTGACTAAAATTGTAATATAAACTGCTGTTTGCAACCACCGATGGTTTCAGGCAATATTTTTACTTTTCTTTGGTGTTTTGGGGAATTTTTAAAATTAATGTAAACTGAATTTTATTTTGCATTAAAATGCCGACAAATCTCTGGTAGTTTTATAAAAATGTATTAGTTTGTGTTCAGTTTTATTGTATTTTTTTATTTAAAAAAAAACTAAATATGCATTTGTTGTGTTCTTTACAGTTCTTTAATTAGTAAAATATAAAATATATTCAAGGATTTTAATGATTTATTCCATAATCTTGTGTCATTTTGTTTTTGTTTTGAGGATTATTGTTTATTTGCTACTTTATTATTAATTTTTTTGAAGAAAAAGAAGAAGGCTTCGACTTTATCTTTATTCCATTTAATACATCCAGTAAACATTTTTCCCTCTTTCCTCGGTACTCAAAATAAAACCTGAATAAGTGTGGAAAAACCATTAAAACCTTAAAAGATGTTTCAAAAAAAGCAAATTATTATGTCAAACTACATTTTGTTTAAAACTAAGTGACTTATGCTCTCACTGTAAAGCATATTATTCTTTTTATTTATGCATTACATCTATATTATTTTCTTGAAAATGCTGAGCTAAGTGTTCGGATAGAATTAGCCAAGAACATTAAATAAATATCTTTAGAAACATGGTTTTCAAGTCATTTATTGTGACACCCATCCGTCAGGATGACACCCATCCGTCACGATGACACCCGTTCGTCACGATCACACCCGTCCATCACGGTGACACCCGTTGGTCACAATGACACCCGTCCATCACGATGACACCCGTCACGGTGACACCCATCCGTCACAATGACACCCGTCCATCACGATGACATTCGTCTGTCACAATGACACTCTTCCGTCACAATTGTAGCGACAAACGGCTTGGGTGACCGGAACTGCCTGCTACACTTGTGGGCGGTTTAATAATCCCTTGCGTCGTGCGTACTGAAGAGTTTTCAAATATGTTAACCAAATATATTTTATATATTACCGCTGGTAAGAATTTAGCCAGGTATAGCGTCGATAGAGCGTTGGCAGCTCCCAACACCGTATAACCCTTTTTGCAATTCCGGAGGGTTTTAGGAACGAGCGTGGACTGGGGTCAGCGGCCCCCAGGCGGCTAAATAAATGATACCTTTGTGATTAATGGCTAATTTTGTGATTATTAATTTTGACTATTTTTGTGCGTACTGTGGCGAATAAAGACTTGTTTTTAATACAAACACATGCAACCGGCTGAATTGGTTAAAGAAATAGTGCAGAGGGATTTTCACCCCTCTTAAGGACACAAGAAACGACAACAGAGATAGATTTTAAAAACATTTTATTTATGTAAAACAAGCACCCACATTCAACTGTTTTAAAACTTTTGTGAGAAATATATTTTTAGCACCAAAATTATAGATTTAAACTTTAACGATTTTTTACAGAAAATTTAAACAACGCAACGGTTGCAAGCTTTTAGGGAATGTTTGGGGTTGATTACCGGTTATAACGATTTGTATAAAAATTTAGCAAAACAGGCTTTTGGGGGTAGAAACGGTAGTTTTAAAAAGGAGGGTTTAGTAGGAACCAATGTTTGCCCGTTCACCCAGAAGACCTGCAAGAATAACACAGCAACGCATAAACAAAATTTGCATAAAAACACATACCTGAAAATATTTTACCAATTTTACTCTAAAATTACACGCATCAAAAATATACTTTTTAGCAAAACATACACTTTAAAAACACACTTTACGATTTTAAAAACAAAGTACCCAATATAGTTAGAGGTTATGGGTTTTTGGAGATTACAGGTTAGAGTGAGATAACGGCTATTTTTAAACGTTTTTGAGATCGGATAATAAGACAGTTTTTGTATATTTTTTGGAAAAACAGTTGCGTTATGAATCGACGCCAATTAAGGTAGCGGTGGCAAGACCCAGTATACCTCTCGCTCAAGGAAGACCGCCTGATGACAGTCTTCACAGATTTTGCAGTTGTCGGGGGTAACTAGGGCAGGATGAAGGTAAAATTCTAGAAGGTACGTGTTACTCCACATGAACGTACTCATAAACCAAAATCCTTGAGGAGAGAGTAGAAGCTCGGTCCATTGGTCAACTGAACTGAAACTGTTAACTCTGAAATTGATAATCATATTTCAATCATATAATATAATATATATAATATATAATCATAATTCGTAGCAACCAGACATTTGCCGAAACAAACGGTAGCGGTGGTGAGAAAATCAACACGAAACTCAATATACACCTTTTCGATGACTAACCACCTGGTGGAGATTGCTTTTACGTTTACGTTTTAATTTAAACCGCGCACAAAAACTTTTACACAACCGTGCAGGAAAAACCAACAACCTTTTATTTATTTACTACCACTACAACCCCCCCAACCTAGTGCTAACTTTACTTGGGTTGCAAAGGGCCGAAACCTGGGAATTATGACCAATTAGGACCAACTAACCAAGCTTCCCGCCCAATGAGCGAATGTTCTCTCTTTTGGTTATTGGCTCTTGACTTGTGGACCAATTAACGGTACCCACGCAGGAAACCACGATTTGTAACACGCACTTTTACCACACAGCACTACTCAGCGCCAACTCCCCACCTTTATGCATGTGGCACTGGGAGTATGGAATGACCATATTGTACTGAAAAATGGACCGTTATTACGTTTTTAGAAACCCGAATTTTTACACAAAATAAACAGTTACAAACAAATACATTTATATAAACATGTTACTATTATTGAATTAAACAATTTTTACACATTTACAACAAGAGACACCCAGATGAGCCACCCGCCAGTAACCGACCGTAACAACCGCGCGGTTTGGGATTTTTGGCGGGGCCCCGCGCTACACAATGACACCCATCCGTCACAATGACACTCATCCGTTACGATGACACCTGTCCATCACGATGACACCCGTCCGTCCGCTGGTTGACACCTGTGCCGCGTTTTTAAACACGAGTGTCACACCTTTGTCCAGGATGATCCTATTATCGACCTTTGAATAGACTTATTTCAGTCTGGCATTAGGGTATCTGCGTTAATGGCCAAATCTACAGTGTTAGAAAATTAGCTTATTTTTAAAATAGAAATATAAATAGAATGTTGAATAAAGTGTTTTTGCAATGTTTTTTATTTTTGTGATTCTGCATTGTTAACAATTGTAAACAAAAGAGTGTAGTTTTGTGATTTCATTGATTTTTGCTCTGTGTTTAAACTGCATTAAATTTAAAACAAGGCAATATATAACCTTAAAGTAACTTCTATCTAGTACTAAAGGCAAACCAAATGTAACTGCAACAGTGTGTTTACGTGTTCATTAAACATCTATTTTCTTTTTTATGTCACAAAATAAGAATTATTTCTAAACAACCATCTGAAGTTGATTGATTTCTACTTCAAATCTTTCATTTTCTGAATTCTGATTGGCTAAAACGAGTGACGTCAGCAGCCGATTTCAGTAGAGGGCCCTAAATTTAAGGGCCCCTAAGAAAAAAAGTGCCCCTTGAGTTAGGGGCACTACCTTGTACTCGTTTCAGTAGAGCCATGCCAAGGGCCCCTAACTCAAGTGCCCCTAACGCAATAAGGCCCCTTTTCCGCCCTAAATCGATTAATTCGCGCGTTAAAACTTTTGCGCAGATAAAAAAACATGGCATTATACACTGTCTTGAGTTTGCGGCGCAATGGAATTGGTTTTAATGGTTTTTAAATACTTTTTTTATTTTCCAACACCTAAAAATTAAGAAAACTAATCAAAAACACAAAAATATTCGTGTTAATAAAGAAAAATAAAGAAACTATTATATAAAAAACATTTTTTAAAATTGATTTTTACTTGATTAGTATAACACAGGTTTCTTGTAGTTTTTTTGATTTTGTGAATCATAAAGGATTTAAAATTTTTTGATGTTGAAATCCATGCGTTTATTTATAAAACAAAAGGCATGATTCTGGTTGTGTATTTAAAACAGGCTAGATAACGCATAAAACTATTTCGCTGCTTTTTATCTAAGATTGTCGGAATATATCATACAAAATAAAGCCCATTAAAAATATTTTAAATTTTTCTAGGTTATCTGACAAATTTTAGAATTATAACATATAACAGAATACTAGAAAAACCAATAATTAAACACAATCATTAAAAATTTTGTAAAAAAAAATAGTTGATCCAAAAAATGGTGGTACAGTTACAGTTTAATAGCTATTTATGATGAATGATGATATAGCAGGTTAAAGTTTTCTTATCATAACTTGAATGTCGTTAATCAAAAGCTGTAATTTTTCCTCCAACTTCCATCAATATAATTTATAAAAATGTTTTTTGTGAATATGTGTATATTTTTTGTTAAAATATGTACTAATATTTTGTTAAATAATTAGTTTTAATAGTATTCTTTCTTTTTGCTAATTAATGTGATTTATTGTTATCATTTTTAATTTTTTATATCGAGTTAGGGACCCGACCTCCCTTATAGCGCTAGGGCCCCTTATAAAAGGGCACTTTCATGCGAAAAAGTCTACTATCGAGCCGTAGGGCCCCTAAGTGACAATAAGCACTTTTGCATTAGTGCCCTCTACTGAAATCGGGTGCTGATTCTTGTGATTTGAGTGGTTACTTAATGGGGTGGGGCATTTTTCAGTCCAACGAACAACTATTGCAGCCACGCTGGGTTTACTTTTAGTGCTCATAATTGTTAATTTTCATGTTTTTATATTTTTTTGAAAGCAGTTTGCATTGCGTTTAACTAACTGTTCAGTTTAAGATTCCGATAATTTCGGCCACCTCGAAATTCATGGGAAAGACCCCGCCGTTTTTTTGCTGTATTCAAAAATCATAACACTACCTATTATATTTTTATTTTTATTTCTTTATGGTTAATTAAAATTTACAACTATTAATCTTTGTTTTCTTTTCTTGTTTTTGTTATTTTTTCTTTCCGTTTACTTAATTTGATTTGCTATAGTTTTTTGAGGTAAACCGAGTTAGCCCGCTTTCAAAAAATTGTATGTTTTTTGATATAGAAAACTAAGTAATATGGAAAACAAGAAAGTTATAATCCTTTACTTTATATACATTTACTTAAAAGTCTTTAAATACAGTCTAATTTTTCAGCAATCAGGACCTCATAAAAATTTTTTGAGTGATAAAAATTAGCGTTGGTTCCAAAAATCAGTTAGAGAATTTTATCGGACAAATATTAAATAAAATCATGTTTTTAGGTCAGCTCTGACCTGGAGATCTTGATTTTAAGTTCTAAAAAGTGATTATAACCACGATTTGCAAGATCATATGTGTATTCAAGGGAGGGTAGCCACCCCCCTTTTTTTTTCTTATGGCTCTCTTTTCGCCATTTTTGTAAGGGTCCCCTTTTATTTTCATGTTATAAAAAGATTGTGCATCTTAAATGCAAAGAACTAAACATTATAAAAATTTTCATCTCCGGCGGCCGAGGGGCGCCCCCGCTCCAGACCCCCAACTGACGCTTAACGTCAGCTTGGGTGCTACTACTACAGTAACAAACAAATTGTGTAGGAATTAGGTTATAAAAATAAAAGTTAAACTACGTGTATGCTTTTATGATTGGCTGGAGATCATTTTACACAGTTTTTCTTAGATATTTAAAAACATTTTTACCCGGCCTAGGGCCCCCCAGGCCCAGCCGACGCTTATCGGCTTGGGTGCTCTAATAATAACAAACATTTGTCAATTAAACTACATGTATGCTTATATGGTTGGATGGTGACAATTTTCAAGCAGTTTTTAGTGCATATTTAAAAATTTTTCGCCTCCGGCGGCTGATGGGTTGCCCCCAAAACCCCCCAGCCGACGCTTAGCGTCGGCTTGGGTACTGCTATATGTGTTACATATATGTATGTACTAAACCCTTCCAGTACCACTCATTTTATTTCCAGTAATATACCAGTATAGTACTGGAACTAAAATGAATACTGCATTAAAAAAATCAAAAAACAAAAATACTGGTACTGTGCTGTATTAAAATTTAGGTTTGAGAAAATACTTGTACTGGTACTGGAAAAAAATCAGGAAGTTAGAAAATAATGGTACTCGAACTGATTTTGGTTCAGTTCCAGTCCTCTATTAAACAGGGTCGCTAGCACTGGTGTTTTCAGCGCAGGCGTAATGGATCCAGTTAAGCTGTTTATTATTATAAGGCAGGGGGATGTCAGTAAGATCTTTTCGTTGTTAAAAACTCGCAAAGGTTTGTACCTCAAGTTGCGTTGTTCAAAGATGAGGTATGTACCTTACATAAATCTTGAGAGAAGCTGAAAATTTAAGTCCACGATTGGAGGTAGCTTATCTTTTTTTAAATTCAATTCAATTTAAATTTCGGTTTTTTTTCGCTAAAACCTTTTAAAATAAGCTATTTATACCATACATTGATTATGATAAAAAAAAATTTAAAAAAATTTAAAAAAAAATTATTTACTAAATATTTTCTTTGCATTTTTTGTTTAAAAACTGCTTGTAAATCATTAATGTTTGTGTGATCACTAAGGTACTACTTTAACTTTAAGGTACCTTATCCAGTAAAGGGCCCTTTAGCTAAGGGGCCCTTAAGTTTTTTCAACAACCAATAATAAGGGGCCCTTTAGTAAAAGGGCCTTTAGTGGATAAGGTATATACCTTTAGTTAGGGGGGCCCTTAAGTTAAGTCAATTTTTTATAAACCCCCCAGATCTATATTATTGTAAATAACAGCAAAGTTATATGGCAAATTTTTTTCTTTTTTCCGATTATTTTGTATATAAAAAATAAAAGTTTTATGTTTTGTGTCCTTGATAAAATAAAGTAATGAAGCTAAGCTATGGTAATTATGTAGGAAAAATGATCACAATTAAACAACCACGCGTAATATATTATCAGACAACCTGTCCAAAACAATGTATATTCTTATTTATAATTAAAAATAGTTATTGATATTAGTATACTAAAACAATCATATTTATTATATAAGTAGTAGTAAAATATAAAGTATAGAAGAAAAAGAAAAAAAGTTAAACACAAACGGTTAATAATATTAAAATAATATTAGAACTATTTAAATAGTTTACAAATTCACTATCTTAATTTAGATTTAATATGACAGAGATAGCAGATGATTGGTTCTAGGAAGTTTATCATAAATCGACTACTCTGTCTCTAAAGAAAAATTGCAAGTATTAAAACGCCAAGTGTTTGGCTGTGTTTGATTGACAGTTTTATGCATTATTCCGTGTTTTAGAGTACGTTTAACATCAAAAAGTTCTCGTCTAAATTATTCAATTATAACAAAACAATAAATTTTTGTCCTCCTGCTATCCACGTTTCCCAGAAGTTTAAAGCGGTTTGGGTAATTATTGTAAGGTAAATTTCCTAAAAATGTCTTCGAGAAAAATCGCAACTTTTTTCCAAAGACTCTTTATCTTTTAAAGATAGGTCCAGACGGGCGTTTGTATTCTCCAAAGCCTAATATACATTTTAAACTATTAATGATTTTTATTTTTGGTGGAGCTCTAAAAGTAAAGACACCTTGCTCATGCCATGCTGAAATTTCCGATATATAGCGCGAAAATTTTAAATCACTTGATAGATATACCTAAATGCGAATATAATCAATTTTTTTTTAAAACTACTTCATTCGCGTGTACAAGTTCGATTCCTTTTGCAACCAAAGTAAACAAGCAGCATTTCTCAGAAATATTTAATTGCCACTTATTAGACAGTCAACAAAATTATTAAGACATTGCTGAAAATGATTAGTATTTGTTTGATTATTGGCAAAAGATAATAGAGTTTGGCATTGTCGGCGAACATTTTGATTTTCAATTTTTAAATTGTGTATAGTGTAAATTGTTAATAAAAAGTAAAAAAGAGAGAGGGCAAGACGGAATAGGAACGCGCTTGTTATTGTTTTTTCGAAGCGGATTTTTCTTATTATTATTAATTAAAATTTCTATGCGTTTAAAGCATATTAAGAGTAAAAAGGTTAACAGGATGTTAAAGTGACTCTAAGATTGAATAATGCATAAAACTTAATAAAAAACAAACACTTCGTTTTAATCTTCAAATTTTTCTTTGAAACAGAGTAGTCGATTTATGATAACTTCCTAAAATTCATCTGCCTTATTTTTGATATTTAAATCTAAATTAAGCTCGAGTGAATTTGTAAATGATTTAAATAGTTTCTAATATTATTTTCTAATATTATTAATCGTATTTGTGTTTAACTTTTTTTCTTTTTTTTTCTATGACGTTGTACTATAAGTGTATGTATTTTGTATGTACCCGTGCAACTTAATTATAATAATAAAATAAAAAATATATAATACAGGTAGATTGTATTGTGTAGAATTAAAAGTTAAATAATACTTATTAATTAACGCAAGTAGTATATTTTATAATTTAAAAAAATTAAATTTTATAATTAAAAAAATAAGATAAAAACATTTAAAACTGATACTTTTTAGTTTGTGGTTTTTTAAAATATAAGTATTTAATAAAGGAAAAGAGGACACAGAGAGCTTACGGTGTGTATGTGTTGTTTAAACTTAAAAATTTTTAAAATTAACTTTTTTTATTTGATTTTTAAAGCAGCAAGTGTTTTTATTTTATTTAAAAATTGTAGACTATTCGTATTTCACAGGTAATATAAATATATTTTTGTTGGCTTTTGTATTTTATTTAAATTGTGATCATTTTTTTTATATTACATAGCTTAACTTGAACTTAAATTTAATTTATAAAAATAAGATTGAATTTATGATAAAAAATATAGGCTAAATTATATAATTTAATATTTTTTATAAAAAAAAAAAATTGAAAAAATTAGTATAACTTTTATTTATTTAAAAGAGGTTTTATAAAATAGCTTAAGGCCCCCCAACTAAGATATACTTATCCCTAGAGGCCCTTTTACTAAGCTTATTGGTTGTTAAAAATAGGGCCCTCTAAGCTTATGATAAGGACTAAAGTTAAAGTAGTCTTATTCCCAACAATTTAAGCAGTTTTAAATATAAAATCTTAAATAAATTTTAGTAATAGTTTTTTTAAATTTTTTTTAATTTTTTTTATATATAATGTATGATAATAGTTTAGTTTGAAAAAAGTGAATTGAGTTTAAAAAGCTCTCAAATAGTGAGACTTTCAGCTTTTCTAGATTTATTAAGGAATACTCATTTTGAAGCGTTAACTTAGAAAACTTTTCGAGTTAAAACAAAGATCGTCTTTATTTTTTTTTAACATCCCCTAATAACGAGCTATGACTCCTCCCTAGAACAGTTAGTTTTCGTCTTTTATATTTCTGTTGAACTGAAAAAATAGTTAGTACTATTTTCTAACTTTCTGATTTTTTTTAGTACAGTAAGTATTTTTAACTATTTTTATCAAGTACAGTATTTTTTCTTTTATTTTTTTATCAGTATTTTTTTTTTTATTGTCTGATATGAGTGACTGAAGGGTTGAGTTGCGAGATATAAAACACTGAAGCCCTCGTCTAACATCGAGGGAAATTTTTTAATATCACTATTAAAAATATAGACATATAATATGTAGTTTCTTCAAATTTTTTAGCCCCTCGTCTTTCGAGGTGAAATCTTTTAAATATTAGAAATTAAAATATTCTCAATATAATAAGAGTTAACTTTTTTTTTACTATTAATTTGTTTTTGTAGTATCCACTACGTTACGTCAGTGGCTGAGCGGGCCCTCCGGAGATGAAATTTTTATAATTTTAGTCTCATAATAATCTTTTTATAATAAAGGCCCTTTCAAAAATGCTGCTTAAACCTTTAAGATGAAGCCAAAGGGGGGGCGCCAAAATATATTTAATTAATTTATAAAAGATTCAGTCAGAGCTCTAAAAGTGATTTTATTTAATTTTGTCATAATTTCTAATGATTTTTACAACGCTAATTTTTATCTAATTTTTTTTGAGTCTATTGCTAAAAATTAGACTTATTTAAGATTTTAAGTAATTTTAAGTAAAGGATTATACTTTTTTTTTCTTTTTAGTTTTTTTAAAATAGATTTAAAGGGCTCTGTTATAAAAAATTCAGATGAATTAGTATAAGTTCAACTGATTGAAGAAAAGCAAAAGAGTTTAAGAGAAAATTTTAAAGTATTTTTAATATTTTATTTAATTTTATCTTTTTTATTACTCACAAGTTTTTTTTATTAATCAAAAATTTTATAAGTAGTGTTATATTTTTATAGCAAACCGGGTTTTAATTTGAGGTGCAAATTATAGGTTTGATTTAACAGTTAGTTAATCTCTTTAAATTATAAAATTATAGCACTAGTACAACTCTCAATGTTGTCGTGACTACTTAGATATAGTGAGCACGATTTGTAGGGCCTATAAGTCCTATTGACTCCTTACTCTTTTTGTGACTTTTTTCCTAGCTTTTAGGCTAGCGCTTTTTTAGGAGGTGCTCACAATTAAAAATTAAAATATAAAATACCATTATTACAAAAAAAATTATTAAAACTAATTATTAAACAAAATTTAGTGACATTTTAACAAAATTACACATTTCACAAAAACATTTTTATATTTTTATGGCGGGTTTGTGGAGGAAAAATTTTACAGCTTTTTGATTACTACATTCAAGTTTTTTTATGTAAGAAACTTTACTTATATCATCTTCATTAATTTTTAACTTAACTTTACCACCATTTTGTACTCTTTTTTTTAAAATTTTTTATTGTGTTTACTTATTGGTTTTTTAGTATTCTGTTATATGTTATAATTCTAAACTTTGTTATATAACGTAGAAAAATTTATTTTTTTTATGGGCTTTATTTTGTATTATATATTCGATAATGTAGATAAAAGCAGCGAATAGTTTTATGGTTTTTTAGCCTGTTTAAAATACACAACAATCATGCCTTTTGTTTATAAATAAACGTAGATTTCAAGTAAAAAATTTTAAATCCTTTATGATTCACAAAATCAAAAAACTACAAAACGTTAGTAATAGTAAATCATTTTAAAATTTTTTTTTGTTTCTTTATTTTTCTTTTTACACGAATTTTTTGTGTTTTTATTAGTTTTTTTAATTTTTTAGGTGTTTGAAAATAAAAAATTTAAAACCCATTAAAACCATTTCATTTGCGCTCAACTAACAGTGCATTTTTTATCCGAGTTTCATCGCATTATTATTTAGGGTGTAATAGGGGCCCTTTATCGGCATTTAGGGGACATGAGTTAGGGGCCCTTGGCATGGCTCTATTGAAACGAGTACAAGGTAGTGCCCCTAACTCAAGGGGCACTTTTTTTTTAGGGGCCCTTAAATTTAGGGCCCTATCCTGAAATCGGCTGCTGACATCACTAGTTTTAGCCAATCAGAATTCAGAAAATGAAAGATTTGGAAGTAGAAATCAATCAACTTCAGATGGTTGTTTAGAAATAATTCTTATTTTGTGACATAAAAAAGAAAATAGATGTTTAATGAACACGTAAACACACTGTTGCAGTTACATTTGGTTTGCCTTTAATACTAGATAGAAGTTACTTTAAGGTTATATATTGCCTTGTTTTAAATTTAATGCAGTTTAAACACAGAGCAAAAATCAATGAAATCACAAAACTACACTCTTTTGTTTACGAATTGTTAACAATGCAGAATCACAAAAAATAAAAAACTTTGCAAAAACACTTTGGATTTAACATTTTATTTATATTTCTATTTTAAAAATAAGCTAATTTTCTAACACTGTAGATTTGGCCATTTACGCAGATACCCTAATGCCAGACTGAAATAAGTCTATTCAAAGGTCTAATAATAGGATCATTCCTGGACAAAGGTGTGACACTCGTGTTTAAAAACGCGGCACAGGTGTCAACCAGCGGGCGGACAGGTGTCATCGTGATGGACAGGTGTCATCGTAACGGATGAGTGTCATTGTGACGGATGGGTGTCATTGTGTCGCGCGGGGCCCCGCCAAAAATCCCAAACTGCGCGGTTGTTACGGTCGGTTACTGGCGGGTGGCTCATCTGGGTGTCTCTTGTTGTAATTGTGTAAAAATTGTTTAATTCAATAATAGTAAAATGTTTATATAAATGTATTTGTTTGTAACTGTTTATTTTGTGTAAAAGTTCGGGTTTCTAAAAACGTCGTAATAGGTTCATTTTTCGAGTACAATATGGTCATTCCGTCTCCAGTGCCACATGCATAAGGTGGGGAGTTGGCGCTGAGTAGTGCTGTGTGGTAAAGTGCGTGTTACTAATCGTGGTTTCCTGTCGTGGGTAGCGCCGTTCATTGGCTCCACTAGTCTAGAGCCAATAACCAAAAGAGAGAACATTCGCTCATTGGCGGGAAGCTGGGGTAGTTGGTCCTATATTTTTTATAACTTCCCAGGTTTCGGCCTTTTGCAAGTTACCCAAGTAAAGTTAGATAGGTTGGGGGGGGGGTTGTAGTGGTAGTAAATAAATAAAAGGTTGTTGGTTTTTCCTGCATGGTTGCTGTAAAAGTTTTTGTGCGCGGTTTTAATTAAACCGTAAACGTAAAAGCAATCTCCACCAGGTGGGCTTAGTCATTTGAAAAGGTGTACATCGAGTTTCGTGTTGATTTTCTCTGTACCTAACTTTTGTTTCGGCAAATGTCTGGCTCGTGACTATGATTTATATTATATATATTATATTATATGATTTAGCACCACCATCAATTTCAGAGTTACAGTTTCAGTTCAGTTGACCAATGGACCGAGCTTTGATCTCCTCAAATATTTTGGTTTATGAGTGTCCCATGTGGAGTAATGTTAGCCTTCTAGAAATTTACCTTCATCCTGCCCTAGTTACCCCACAACTGCAAACTGGTGAAGTCAGGCGTCTTCCTCTGAGCGAGAGGTATATAGCCTTGCCACCGCTACCTTACTTGGCGTCGATTCATAACGCAACTGTTTTTCCAAAAAATATACAAAAACTGTCTTACTATCCGATCTCAAAAACTGTTTTAAAAATAGCCCTTATCTCACTCCAACCTGTAATCTCCAAAAACCTGTAACCTCCAACCATATTGGGTACTTTGTTTTTAAAATCGTAAAGTGTGTTTTTAAAGTGTATGTTTTGCTAAAAAGTATATTTTTGATGCGTGTAATTTTAGAGTAAAATTGGTAAAATATTTTCAGGTATGTGTTTTTATGCAAATTTTGTTTATGCGTTGCTGTGTTATTCTTGCAGGTCTTCTGGGTGAACGGGCAAACATTGGTTCCTACTAAACCCTCCTTTTTAAAACTACCATTTCTACCCCCAAAAGCCTGTTTTGCTAAATTTTTATGCAATCGTTATAACCGGTATCCAACCCCAAAACATTCCCTAAAAGCTTGCAACTGTTTTTTTTTTTTTTTTTTTTTTTTTTTTTTTTTTTTTTTTTTTTTTTTTTTTTTTTTTTTTTTTTTTTTTTTGTTGTTTTTTTTTTTTTTTTTTTTTTTTTTTTTTTTTTTTTTTTTTTTTTTTTTTATTTTTTTATTTTTTTTTTTTTTTTTTTTTTTTTTTTTTTTTTTTTTTTTTTTTTTTTTTTTGATTGTTTGTTTTTTTGCCGGTTGCATGTGTTTATTAAAAAACAAGTCTTTATTCGCCACAGTATGCACAAAAAATAGTCAAAATTAATAATCACAAAATTAGCCATTAATCACAAAGGTATCATTTATTTAGCCGCCTGGGGGCCGCTGACCCCAGTCCACGCTCGTTCCTAAAACCCTCCGGAATTGCAAAAAGGGTTATACGGTGTTGGGAGCTGCCAACGCTCTATCGACGCTATACCTGGCTAATACTTACCAGCGGTAATATATAAAATATATTTGGTTAACATATTTGAAAACTCTTCAGTACGCACAACGCAAGGGATTATTAAACCGCCCACAAGTGTAGCAGGCAGTTCAGGTCACCCGAGCCGTTTGTCGCTACAATTTGACGGAAGAGTGTCATTGTGACAGACGAATGTCATCGTGATGGACGGGTGTCATTGTGACGGATGATGTAGCCGTGACGGGTGTCATCGTGATGGACAGGTGTCATTGTGACCAACGGGTGTCACCGTGATGGACGGGTGTTATCGTGACGAACGGGTGTCATCGTGACGGATGGGTGTCATCCTGACGGATGGGTGTCACAATAAATGACTTGAAAACCATGTTTCTAAAGATATTTATTTAATGTTCTTGGCTGATCCTATCCGAACACTTAGCTCAGCATTAGAAGATAATATAGAGTGTAATGCATAAATAAAAAGAATAATATGTCTTTACAGTGAGAGCATAAGTAACTAAGTTTTAAACAAAATGTAGTTTGACATAATAATTTGCTTTTTTTGAAACATCTTTTAAGGTTTTAATGGTTTTTCTACACTTATTCAGGTTTTATTTTTGAATTGTACCGAGGAAAGAGGGAAAAATGTTTACTGGATGTATTAAATGGAATAAAGATAAAGTCGAGAGCCTTCTTCTTTTTCTTCAAAAAAATTAATAATAAAGTAGCAAATAAACAATAATCCTCAAAACAAAAACAAAATGACACAAGATTATGGAATAAATCATTAAAATCTTTGAATATGTTTTATATTTTACTAATTAAAGAGTTGTAAAGAACACAACAAATGCATATTTAATTTTTTTTAAATAAAAAATACAATAACACTGAACACAAACTAATAAATTTTTATAAAAACTATCGCAGATTTGTCGGCATTTTAATGCAAAATAAAATTCAGTTTACATTAATTTTAAAAATTCCCCAAAACACCAAAGAAAAGTAAAAATATTGCCTGAAACCATCGGTGGTTGCAAACAGCAGTTTATATTACAATTTTAGTCGAATTCAATCATAATTACGGTAGCGCAGTGGATGGTCTTTGGATACGTATTTGAGGGTCCTAAGTTCGAACCCCGCAGTAGTCGTGGTTTTTCTCGTCTAGGCATTTTTTTAACATAAACATTAATGTTTAATTCCATTTCTTAATTTGTTTACATGAAAAAAAACCCGAATGAAAATAACGAATATTTATTTTAAAGAAACTACAATTGTGCACATTTGCGTGTCATATTATGTCATATGCGTGTCAAATAATTTTTCAGGTTCTGAAAATAATTTTTATAATGATAGCTGTTTATTTAAACACCTATCTTTGTCCAACTTGCTTCTAATGGTTTGATTCCGGAAAAAGAGACAAGTCGAGCAGACTAGGGTTTATTTTTGTGTATACATTGATTTTATAGCTTTCTTTATAAGATGTTAACACTTTAATATATAAATTAAGGTGTGAGAAAACAAAACAAAATTAAAATCAAAACTTGTGTAACAACATTCTTAACAAATTGTTAAATCTCAGGTTTAATTAAACAATGTTGTTTTTTGATGATTATGAGTAGGCAAACTAAGTGAATTTAAAAAATTTTTATGAAAATATGCAAAAATTCAGCCCAAAAATGTGATTTCTATTTAGTATTAGCAGGTTCTCTTTCTTCTTGTATATTGCTGTGTGTTTTACTTTTTGTTCTGTTAATGACTGATTCAAAACCATAACAATAAAAAAACAAGTTTTGGTAAAAAATCCATTTAAATTGACGTCAGCTCTTTAAAAAGAAATTAAAAAAATATCGTGATTTTTTTAAAAATTGTTGGAGCGATTTCCTTTTAAAAGAAACTCATCCAATACAATGTTAATCTTAGTCATAAATCTTAACACAAATTAGTATTTGTATTTTAACAAACAACACTAAAGCAATTTCAGAATAGTAATATTTCTATTCTTCACTATCTTGCTATGGAGCTACGGTCGTTTAAAGCGGACACGCTGGTCAAGATCTGTCGTTCGAAACGGAAGTAATCCTACTTTAACGCAAAAACTTGTCAGATGTTTTCTAAAAAGTGTCTTTACATGCCGCCGCGCTCGGCTTGTTTAAAAAAAGGCGCCCGCATTTGTCTAATAATGCGCCGGTGTCAACATTGTTCCAGTCAGTCATATTCGGCCCTGCATTTTGAAGTCCTTTTTTAAACACTTTATTCGTTCGCCCCTGACAGCATTTAGCGCCGCAGCTCTTTTCATTACCATTCCTACGAAGCAAAAAATTTATAGCCGCAAATCACAAATATTACATAAACTTTTGAGGGTTCTTAAAATTCTGACATGAAGAAAATTCCGAAGCTCCTCTCCATAATTAACTAATTTTAAATTTATTTTTTTTTACTTATAAGTTACTTTATTTACATTTTAGGGACTATTTTTATCGTTTCAATAAATTTTAAGAAAAATATTGATAATCAATATTACTATACTCTTATTATTGATAAAATTACCAGCGAATCTTTAGGGGTGCTTCCCAGCACGAAAAAACGAAGCTTAACTTGGGAGTTGGCAGCTCAGGAGACCATCACTGTGTGTGTATAGCATCACCATCACCTACATAGCGCAAAAAATTTTGGGTCCCCGGACCTGTTGCAGTCACAATATAACAGGACAGAAAAAACCTGTAAAATAGCTAAAACTATTTTTAATTGTACTTTTTGGAAATAAATTATAAACCCAATTAAAATCTACTCAAAAATTTCAGAAAAATAGGTTTTCTTTAGGTGCTATTTGTGTTGGACGGATCTACGACACGACGGTCCCACGACACGACGGTCCCGAGGGGGTACGACACGACGGTCCCGAGGTGCGACACGACGGTCCCGCGACACGATGGTCCCGAGTAACTAATGCGTCTCCTACGGCTGGAAACAATGTTACCTTTTAAATAAGAAAATGCGCGTTTTTCTGGTTGCTATTATGCCATCAAATTTTAACATAGAACTTCTGAGTTTTGTTTTAAAAGCCAACATGTAATATAAATATACTTTTTTAACAACATTTTATTTGGCACTAAAAAATACATTCTGCATTCTATCTTCGGAAAGAATATTTTTGGAAACGTTTTTAAATTTATAACAAAAGAAAACTTGGTTTTCCCTAAACTTAAGCGAAACCTTAAAAACAAGCTAAAAACCATAAAAAAACCTTTAGGAAAACTTAAAAAGTTTTTAAAAATGCCAAATAATTTATTGCCCAAAGAGGATATTTTTTCTGAAGGTATTTTAAGGAAGGTATTTCTTGCGGACATTTATTCTGTATATACCACACCACGCCGAAATATTTAAACTTACGTTTTACTTGAATTAATTTTCAGTGAAAGATTGGTTAACTTTAAGTAAAATTAAAAATTATTTTACAAACTATAAGCAAATTCATAGCAATTACGGCATATAACTTATTCTGTTAAATGTTAGCAGCAGTCTATTATTGCCTTTAAACAAAATTAAATTATAATTTACTCGTTAAATGCAAAAAGTTTTAACGTGTTTAAAAAAGATAAATCGAATTTTGAAATTTCAAATCGAAACAAAAAATTTAAGTTTAAAGAATACAAAAAAATGAATAAAAACTTATTCAAAATTATCTTTTTCTTAAGATGGTAAAATTTTTTTATAATCATTTGTCTATTTGATTTTGGTCTTATTTAATTGGTTTGCATGGTTTTTAATGTTATTTTGAAATATTGTTTTTTTCCAAAGTTGCAATAGTAGCATTGCAAACGCATTATTTCGGGAAAAATAACATCACTATCAAAGATAATGATATACTATGAGAAATTTTCCAAGTACATAGGAATCATCAAAGAAACGCCATTTTTAAAAGGTACTATGTATTTTACGAACCACTAAAGATATTTTTCAAAAAAATTTTGTGGGCTATTGGAGGCAGGGGTAAGATTTTGACAAAAAATGATCGAAAATTAGAGACAAACAGTTCGACACTCTACCGCACCTATTGATTAGTGAAATACAATTTCTTTAGCTGGTAGTACTTCGGTAGTTGTTCTTATAAAATAAATTTCATTAAGATTAAAAATTAGTAATAGCTTTTTTTACTTGGGTGCACTTGCTGGTTTGTTAATCATTAAGTATGCTATCCCTGCGAATAAAAATATACTTTTACTACAGAATTAGCATTAGGTTTTATTTAATTTTTTTGCAGATTTTTCGCCAAATCATTTGCAACAAACTTTTTTCTTAATATAATCGAAAAAGAGAACAACTTCGCTTTAACATCTTGTCGCGATGATTCTTATTACATTAAACATATTGACTTTTTTATCTAAATTATATTTCCCGTTTGATTTTTATATAAACAAATGTAGTGACATTTATTTTTTTATCACAATAGACATAATAAACGTTCGATGAGTTTGAATTTGATATCTTTATAAAAAATCGTACAGCGGTATGAAAAACCAAATAGAAAGTATCAGTAAAATTCCAAAATCAGAAAAAAATCCCAAATAGTACATTTGCTTCTCGGATATTGATGTTATCCACTTTAGTGCTGGCTTTTCTGAAGTCCTTGCTTTGTTTATGCTGTCTCTGACATCAGAAAGAACTACAGACATGGACAATAAATCTGATAAAAATAAATTATTCATGACCGTTACATGTCTTACTGGTTTATTGTAGATAAGCGCTTGATTTTTTCATTGTATGTGCACTGACAGATTTGAGTGGTTTTGGTAGGGCGGCATCTTATAAAAAATGAATGTCTATAATTAACAAATGGTAATTTTGTTTTTACAATAATCTTGCACAAAAAAACTTTTAATAAATTTTTACGATCCAATCACCAATTAGAAATAGACAAACACGCTCTCTAAACGGAAAACTCCAAATGTAAATGTTCCCAAAATCTAAAGACAAAACATAGTCTTATCGCAAAATTTTTTGGACATTATCGTTTGTACTTTAGCCCTTTGAATGTTTTTTTATACACTTTGGATAAAGTGTGCAACCGACTTTAAAGATAACCATATTGTTTTTGAAAACTGTGGTTTCATCAAAACTGTGGAGATGTTTTGCTAAATAAACCACTCTCACAACATTTTTATATTGCACTATTTTTATAAATGCGTAATTTAGAGTCAGGCATCGCTTCCAAAAATCTGCGTTGCAACAAATTTATAAAAATTTGTGAGAATTTTAGATTAACAAATAAAATTTTAAAATATGTTATGCTATGAAGGTATTGTTTGAGTATGTATTAACAATTTATGTCCACGCCTGTTGCAAGGCCGATGTTCATTATTAATCCAATTATAAAACGGCTGATTCGCGGTGTAATATCAGACTTGGGAAGACTAGAAGAAGTCTGCAGACTCAATACAGACATGGCTACCATAGCTGTCAAGACACATCTAAAACTAGTAAAGAATATATTAACAAATCAATTAAAAAAATAGTTATTTTGTTACTATTCATTTTTCTAACTATTGAACAGAAGTTGTTGGTAACATTGTATTGTCGCAATCACTAATTTAACTCCCTCTTTTTGACTCCCAAATTGTTTTTTCTCCTTTTTTTTGTCAAAAGCGAACAAACACAATACATTTTTTACCTGCCAGCATCCAAAGAACAGACAAGGTGCTCTCTTATTTGCCATAACTTTTGATGCCTTCAGCGGATAAACCTGCTTCAATACCTATATTTTTAGCTCCTGCTTGAATTTTTAATATTTTAAGAACTACAAATTATCTAGCTTTAATCCAGATTATACTGATTTGCACTTAATTATAAGCCAACAGAGACACGCTTGGGTGCTTTTTTTAGGTTTACATTTTTTAAATTATTAAGGCAACGTGCGTCTGATACTCAGATAAAAAGCCGCAGCAGAGAGTTGTTCAAAAAGGTAAGGGGCCTTTAAACTAGTTTTAATCAGATTTCTTAAATTTATAAGCAAAAAATAATTTATTTCTTAGTTCAGAATATTATATAGCAAATAAAATCTCTCACATATGTTTAAAGTCCCTTCCAATTTTTAGCCACACATCCAACAGTCAAAATATCATAGTATCGGTGATCACGTCATATATGTTTTGCTCTGTAGTAATGGTTGTGGGGAGGAGCTGTTTTAGCCAAATAAGCGCTGGTAAAAAAAATGATCTCCAATGACTCCAATGAATCTCGAATGAATCTGATGATATTTAATCTTAGAGATATAAATTTTTCTTAGCACTAATTGGTAAAAGTGATTTTATAACGTCATAACTCTGTGAAAATATTTAACACTTAAACAACTTCTATTTAAATAATAGGGTTTTAACCATTGTGACTCATAATCGATAGCGGTCATTTTTTGATTTTCTGTTCATTTTAAAAAAACGTTTAATTTTTAAAAACAATTAAAGACACATACGTCTTTCTTGAACAGTATACTTTTTCATGCGATTAAGTTAATTATAATAAACAAAAATAACATTTAAACTAACATGAAATAAAGTCATCATTATCCTTTTTTTAAATTGCCCTCCTCCGTAAAAGGTAGGACGCGGAGTCAAACATTTTATATTCGAATTTGATAAATTTTTGTGAAAACCTTACCTTTGCCCCTATACCGAGACAAAAATTTTATCAACAAAATATCTCCAGTGGTTCAGGAATAATGACCCCCAAATATGTTGTTTCTAAATAATTCTGTACGTGAAAAATTGCTCAATGGATATAACGATATTTGTAACAAATTATGCACTCAAAAAAAGCGGCTACTATCTACTATAATTTGATACTTTGATCGTTAAGGACTAGTGTAGTATGTGTCGAGATATTGCGTTTCTCATACAAAAAATTAGACTTTTTCGCTAAAAAAACGAAGTGAAGGAAAGAAAGTTTGGACAAATTTTACAAAATCAGTGCCGGCAACTTTGGTGTTTCTAACTGAAAAAATCGCGGGTTTTTTTGTAGGGAAACACAATATTTCGACAAATACCGCACCAATCTTAAGTGATGAACTACAAAATTAGAAAAGAATGTAGCCGCTTTTTTTGAGTGATAATTTGTAACGTAAATCTTAATACCCATTGAGAAATTGCTCACGTACAGAATTGTCGAAAAATGCCAACTTTGGGGCATCATAACTCCTGAACCACTGCAGATATTTTGTTGAAAAAATTTTTATGGGCTATTGGGGGCACGGGTAAGGTTTACAAACAATTTATCCTAAGACAAAATGTTTAACTCGTGCATCGCACCCTTCACTAAATGTAGAATTGTATCTTAAATGAATAATGTTTACATAATGATTTAAGTAAAAAAAATACTGTTTCTATCTTCTTGTTTATATGGAGTTTTCTAAGCATCGCAAATATACTAAACTAGGAATGCATTGTGCTGATCACAAATGCTCAATACCAACTGGTACTCACATACGCTTAATTTTAAATAAACTCAAGCTCTAATAATAAAATTAAAATCTACCTAGTGCAAGAAATCTCTCTTAGGCTCAAGCTGAAGTCTACAATTAGCCCAAGGTCACCTAGCTTAATTTTGAGTTTTACCCTAAAAAATAAAAATAGTATGAATAATAGTTCACCAAAAGCTGTAAAACTCTTGAACAAAAACCTCATTAGAATATGCAATTATAACGACATAATTTTAGTCTATTTAAATGGCATTTTTTATTTTAAAGTCATTTTCTGTTTTAATTCCCGCAAATTATAATAAAAAAACATGTCTTAATTTTTATAATAGAGAGCGGTTTTCATTTATATGTAAATTACACATAAATAAATCAATCCATTTCAATTGACACAAATAAATAAAAAACAGGCTTTTATAATGACATAACTTAAAGAGGTGTGTCACATTAATGAATATGCTAATAGCATTTGCTAATAGCCTAACAATGAGAAAAACTAACAGTCAATCCAGTTAACTTTTCCCCAAGGGTACTGGACACGATGGTACTGGACACGAGGGTACTGGACACGAGGGTACTGGACACGAGGGTACTGAGCTAAGAAAAAATACGTTTGCCACAAATATGTAAATTTTTTAGACTAAATGAGCTGAGCTGAGCTGAATTAAATTTTAATCGTTTGAACGTGTAGACAATTAAACGTTACATAAAATCGCTTGGTTTTTAATTATAAATAAC
Organism: Microlaimidae sp. YZB2_3; assembly: GCA_030248175.1. Classification (NCBI taxonomy): domain Eukaryota; kingdom Metazoa; phylum Nematoda; class Chromadorea; order Desmodorida; family Microlaimidae; species Microlaimidae sp. YZB2_3. The sequence goes on from JASAMX010012802.1 coordinate 33,904, forward strand.
ATTTTTTCTTGCTTAAATATAATACAAGTTAATAATAAAAAACTACGTTAATAGTTTAAAAAACATCATACTAAAACACGAAACTTTTAAACGTTATTTTACACACAGTTTATACCATAGCTTTTTAATAAAAACAATGATAATGTTTAAAGCTATCTCCGAATCTCTGGAGCTTCGAAACCCTGCCTTTAAAAAAACCAAAGAATTAATATTAAACAATCATGAGTCGAATGAGAACGCCAAAAAGTTATTTAATTACTGTTTTTTTCTAAAACATACTCGTACAAAAATACAAAGCGAATTGCAGTTTTTTTGCTGTCATTTTTATAATTAGACTATTTTCATCGATTTTTAATTAAAATAATTGAGTTTTTTTTTTGATAAAATCTTGGAAAAAATAACTTCTACAAAAATAAATTGTAGCAGTAGAAATTAAAAAAATAACTTCTTGCCTTTTTTAATTCACTCTAGCTTAAGGAATTCATTTGAACACATGTTGATAATTTAAGACAAGGCAAACAAAACGTGCTTTTAATAAAAAAACATACAATTGTAAGATTTTTCATGTATGATATTTTATGCATTTCAATCTAAGTATAAAGTCGCAAGTAAAATATTCAAACAACGGATCTTTGGGAGTCTTTGAAACCCATTGCACGTAAACTTTATTTCCCTAAGCTTAAGCAAAACCCACAAATTAAGCTAAACTTTATCATAATATTTCAAAAATAGTGTACTTTTAAAAAATACCGAATAATTTATTGTTAAAAAAGACAAGCAATTGTTTTTCGGAAAATATTTTACTAAAATGTTTTTGAAAAGTTATTAATAGCAAAATTACTAATTCATTTTTTCTACACTCCACGAAAAATAACCATAAAAATTTTTTGACAGTACAATCAAAGCATAACCACAACCTTAATGTTTATTATCTTTAGAGTCGTCTCATAAATTCTCAGCATTTTTAAAGCTAGTTATTATATAAAAACATGCAAGAAAATGTAGACAAATTACACGAAAATGTTTTAATGTTATAAAATTATTATTTTTGTTTTATGTTTTCTCAAAAATTTTATTTTTATAATCCTACCTTTTATAAGTAAGTCAAACAAACTATGATATTTAAGTAAAACAAACTATTGTTATGCAATAAGTTTATCCCGATATATGCGGGAAGGTTATGTTTTTTGCTCGTCAGTACCCTCGTGTCCAGTACCCTCGTGTCCCCCTTGCATAATGAATCGAATTTGCTGCGAGGTTGTGGTGAACGCAATTTTTAAGCCCAGTACCTTCGTGTCCAGTACCCTCGTGTCCAGTACCCTCGTGTCCAGTACCCTTGTGTCCAGTACCCTCGTGTCCAGTACCCTTGTGTCCAGTACCCGTTAGGTGTCTCCCAATACCGCGTACCCCTTTTTTGTAAACTGGGAAGGTTTAGGAACGAACGTGGACTGGGATCGGCGGCCTGCAGGCGGCCACAATAGTGCAACCTTTTTGATAAGATAGAAGGAAAGGTTATGTGATGTTACTTAAGAATATATTGATGAAAAAAATTTTTAAAAAAGATTAAATTTTAATGCGATATTATAAAATTTATATAATAATTGAAAAATATATTTTTAAAAATTATATTAAAGAAAAAAAATAAAGGTACACTAAGCAGAATTTATTTTAAAAAAAATTAAAATGTATTTTTATGCATTTTTTAGACTTGGTACAGAATTATTTTTAACATGAAAATTTAAAAAATAGCTACCATAAATGGGTAAAGTTAACTAATACAGAAACACCATAAAAGGTGTAGAAAGCAGATTTAGGAGAAAACACCTAAATAGGTGCAGAAGCAGGTACGGTAGTAACAGGTAAATATTGAGGGAATAATGGATACATAAACACCACCGAAGGTGTCGAAAGCAGGTTAAATGAAAACACCTAAATAGGTGTAGAAGCAGGTACGGTCAAACATAAAAGCTAGTATAGATGAATTAATTTTGATACCTTTAATAAGCAAAATATAAAAATTAAAGGTTGGCACCTTAAATGATGCAGAAAGCAGGTTAAGTAAAACAACTTTGATTGGTGCAGAAACAGGTTAAGTATGTTCACCATAAAAACTATTTGCTTGTGTAAGTTTTCTTATTTAAAGACTAATTAATAAATTTTAGTTGGTTTTTAAAGTTTGTGGCTTTTAATGATTAAACATTGTAAGAGGCGATTAAGTGTTTTAATCTTGTTGGTATTTTGGTCACATGTAGCAATATTAAACAATTATATATATATACAGTGTTAGTAGAGCAGTGTTCTGATTTTATGTTAGTAACAACTACAGTATTAGTTAGCTATTTATTTTATTTATACATAAATAATAACATTTATTTTTAGTAGATTTTAAAAAAAACAACTTTTTTTAAAAATTTTTTAAAGGTTTTAAAAGAACAATTTATACTTAAGCTAACTAATATAATAACCTATTTCGTCGCTTTACTTTAACTAGAATAGGTTATTGGACAAGCCCAAAGAGAAGTGCGACTCATCAGCTAGTTCTTCTAGACAAACTTTAAAAAACAAGAAATTGTAAAATAATTGTTGTGTTTTCAATGGCAATGTACACAAAAA
>JASAMX010012805.1:0-11539 GCA_030248175.1 Microlaimidae sp. YZB2_3
TACGGGTGTGCATCGCCGGGAAATTTCATTTTAGCCGCGCTTTAGCTTTAGTACTAAAGGTTCAAAAATCGTTTAGCCTTAGCTTTAGTACTAAGCCCAAAAACGGCTTAGTACTAAAGCACTTTAGCCTTAGTTTTTGCCAAACTGACAAATATAGAACTGTTCCTATATTTTAAAAATTATCCCTATTTTAAGGTAATTCTTAGTATTGAATTGTTAAGTTTACAGTTAAAACTCAACACTAAAAACGTTTTTAACGTTTATTGTATCAGGTTTTAAATATTGTTTTTAGGCTTAATTTTACAGTTTTAAAGTTGCTCTTGTAACTGTATTCAAGTTTTAACTTTAAATGTTAATAGCTATATCAAAAATGGTTAACTATCAAGAATAGTTTTCTGAAAAAAATATCCAAAGCAACAAACATTTAACCAACATTTTTTTATTAAAAAAACACGCTTGCTGCATAATAAACTTTACAAAATGCCCATATGAAATAGTAAAATTAAGATTATTTTAATATTAAGCACTTAGAAACTCGAAAAATACTTCAAAAAAGCAAAAAATCAGTATTTTCTAATGCTTAAAAGTGCGGTGCGGATTCAAACTGCTTGTCTTCCATTTTGATTATTTTTTGTGTAAACCTTACCCCTGCCCCCAATAGCCCACAAAAATTTTTTCAACAAAATATCTGCAGTGGTTAAAGAGTTATTACCCCTCAAAAATGGCATTTTTCGACAATTTTGTACGTGACAAATTGCTCAATGGGTGATCAGATTTACGTTACAAATTATGCACTTAAAAAAAGTGGCTACTTTCTACTCAAATTTTATACCTTGATTGCTAAGATTGGTCCAGTATTTGTCAAAATATTGCGTTTCCCGTACAAAAAACCCGCGATTTTTTTTGTTAAAAACACCAAAGGACTGCAGTGATTTTGTGAAGTTTTCCCAACCTTTCTTTCCTTCACTTTGTGTTTTTAGCGAAAAAAACGAGTCTATTTTGTTCGAGAAACGAAATATTTTGACAAATACTGCACCAAACTTAACGATCAAGGTATCAAAATAAAGTAGAGAGTAGCCGCTTTCTTTTAGTACATTATTTGTAACAAAAATCGTTATACCCATTGAGCAATCTTTTACGTACAGAATTGTCAAAAAATGCCATTTTTGGGGGATCATTCATTACTCCTGAACCACAGGAGATATTTTGTTAAAAAAATTTTTGTGGGCTATTGGGGGCGGGGGTAAGGTTTTCACAAAGAATATCAAAATCTAAGACAAAAAGTTTGACTCTGCACCGCACCTTTAAACAAAAATAAGAAACACAAAAAATAAAACCCCATATTCATAGCACCTTGAAACCAAAATTCGTTTTAATCGCTTTGATTAGCATTATTGTTCAAAATACTCATTTATGTTTCTTTTGAAGAAAAAATATAGTATATTCAACTTCAGATAAGCATGGTTTTTTGGCAGCTAAGAGTGGGGAAAGGGGTTAAGTGGTGGTTACGCAGGGTAAATTGCATCTTGTATTTTGGAAAGGATGTATCGATGTATGGAAAATTTTGAAATCTAAAAAAGGGTCAGGGTGTGTCTTGTGGGTTTTCAAAACAAAATACTTTAGAGGTGTCAGATTTAAAATTCTGAAAGAGAATCAGGTTAAAAAAAATTGAAATATTTTCAGAAGAGAACTTGATTTTTGACTAGGAGGGAGGTCCAAAATTTTCTGGTTAAAGGACCCCACCATACCTCTCCATTTCATGGATATAAACCTCATCAAATAATCATGTTTTTGATTGATGAACACTATTTTTTTGGTGTTTTATGATCATTTTTTTGGTCAATCTTTTTTGGGTGATTTTTCATTTTCCTGGCAAAAGCTAACGTTTTGCCGGGCCCATACCTTTGCCGAGCTTTTGCCAGCTAATTTCAGTTTAGCCGCGCCTTAGCTTTATTACTAAGCTCAAAAAACCCTTTAGTACTAAAGCACTTTAGTTTTAGGGCCCGTTCACACCTGATCCCAGTTCCCAGCTCCCAGATCCCAGATCCCAGAAACAGCAAAAACAAGTGTTCACACCTGTTTCCCAGATCCCAGATCCCAGTTCCCAGTTCCCAGAAAGACTTGGAGCGGCGCTCCAACTTCTGGGAAGAAAATAAAGGAAAGCGGGCGGAGAGGAGTCATCGCGCACATATGACACACGCTCAATGCACGCATACAGATTGTTTTACGTAATAATGCTGGTAATTAAGTTAATTAGGTCATCCCCCACTAAAGAATATTGATTTTTTGCCAACATGTTTTTGCATATTATTACACAGCAAGTTACAACGCTGAACGCCCCGCTTCTTTTTTCTGTTTGTGCGGATTGGCGTTCGAATAGGAAACGAAAATTGTTGTTTTTTTAATAAAACATAGCTAAAAAGATTTTTTAAGCAAATTTAAAAGTTTTACAGTGGTTTCATAATTAAAAAAACTGATTTATTTTATCAAAACGTTTTTAAAATGTTAATTTTCTGTATAAAAGTAACAAAAATTCGTTTCAAAAACAAAAAAAAAACAAAATTTTTAAACAAGATTTAATTTTGCTGTTTTTTTGATTATTTAATTTGCACCATTAAAAATTCCTTTTAACATATTAAATGTTTCAAACAATTTTTTTCTATTCGTACGCTTTTTGGTGTTGCCAGGTAATCTTTTTTAAGAGCGGTCCGAATCGCAGGAAGAGTTTCCGATATAATGTTCCAAACTGTAGACCGACCAAGACGATAACTAAAAGCTATGGTTCGGAGAGAATCACCTGTCGCTAAAAATCGTAAAGCCACAGCTAGCCGTTCTCCCTCGGAGACACTTTCCCGATATTTTGTGTCCTTTTTTTAGCATTATATCAGTTTACTTATTTTCGATGTGTTATTTTTTATTTCAGTTTATATTAAGAAGTTAAAAAATCTAAGAACTTTTGATTTGTTTTTGAATCATTTTCGTTAAAATATTCTAATATTGAAATTGTGCCTCACATATTTACTTCACAAAATTTTCTAAAGTTTTTTATAGATTTAATTAATTTTATAGGTATTACTTTTAAATTTAAACATAACAAAACTGATAAAAAGCTACTCGCCTGTTTCATGATGTAAGGTCGTACAATTGATAACAATTGTTCAAATAAATCAGGGCTCATGTGGAAATAGTCAAAAAAATATTCGATATCCCGTTCGCGCATTACTTGTATCAAATTGTGATACTCTCCATCTGTTTTTCTTGTTTGATTTATTGGTCGTATCCACCATCTTCGAAAGGGAGCTTTAAAACGCCGGTGACGTAACAATAAAAAAACTAATGCATTTTTTTTTCTTCTTAGAAAGTAACAAAACCATTGCGCGATATTACGCGTGTTAATTAAACAAAACAACTTCCGCGCGCGTGTGTTTTAAATCCCAGTAAAAAGTCAGGTGTGAACAGACCGTTTCTGGGATCTGGGATCTGGGAACTGGAATCTGGGATCTGGGATCTGGGAACTGGGATCAGGTGTGAATGGGCCCTTAGCTTTAGTACTAATGACACCCGTAGCATACACATATGTGTATAATGTGTTTGCGTGAAGAAAACGAAGAAATAGTTACTGTTGAAATATTTAATAATAGTTACAGTACAACATAATCACATGCGTTAAAAGAAAACATTAGTTATAAAGCAAATTCTAAATATTAATACAAACCTGACAAATATATTAGCACAAATTCAAAAACCACAAAAAGAAAACAGATTTGAGAAAAAAAGTAAACATAAATGGTTGAGACAAAAATATGAAATTTAATTTTTAGCTAGGACTAGAATAACATTTCTTGTTTTAAAAATATTAAAACAAAAATAAATCCATAAGAGAACCCATAGTTTATTGTAATACCGTCCTGTCTATACTCATATTAAATCTCTAGACACGCTAATCTCAAAACTAATAGGCACCTTGCACTGAAACGCAGTTTATACATGAAGTATGCAATATACATAAGCGTCACCATAATGGATAATTACCGTACTCCTACTTATCTTTCATAGTATACAAATCAACCGATCAAAATTTCGCGCGGTTTCGGTCCATTGATCTGCATACTACGAAAGATAAGTAGGAATACGGTAATAATCCATTATGGTGACGCTTATGTATATTAAATAATTAAATAAATAAATAAATAAATTTATTTTGTCATGTAAATACATAGACAGGAAAGACACAAAAGCTTGCATATTGCATACTTTATGTATAAACTGCGTTTCGGTGCAAGGTGCCCATATTTTTAAATCAATTCAACCAATGGTTATTATATTTACAACCCACAATATACCCCCAATAAGACGGTATTACAATAATTATATAAAAATGACCCCTTAAAATTTTTGGGGGTACATTACATGTTCTAAAAATAGTTACCATTGGGTGTATGAGTTGAAATTAATATTTTTGAGATCGAAGTGTCAAAAGCTTTAATATGAGTATAAACAGGACGGTATTACAAAACATATATAAAACTGACCCTCTAAAAATTTTTGGGGCTCGATTATGGATTGTAAAAATGGTAACCATTAGTTGAATTAATTTAAATATATTATTTTTGAGATCAGTGTGTCGAGAGCTTTAATATGAGTATAAACAAAACGGTATTACAATAAAATAAATATATAAAACTGACCCCCTAAAAATTTTGGGGGTAGATTGTGGGTTGTAAAAATGGTAACTATTAGTTGAATTAATTTAAAAATATTATTTTTGAGATCAGTGTGTCGAGAACTTAAATATTAGTATAAACAGAGCGGTATTAAAAAAAAATATAAAAATGACCCCTACAAATATTTGGGGGCACATTACTGGTTGTAAAAATGGTAACCATTGGGTGAATTAACTTGAAATTAATATTTTTAAAATTAGCGTGTCGAGAACTTTAATATGAGTACAAACAGAAGGGTGTTTAATAAAATAAATAAAAATTACCCTCCCAAAATTTTTGGGGGTACATTATGGGTTGTAAAAATTGTAACGGTTGAGTGAATCGAATAAAAAATAATATTTTTAACATCAGCGTCTCGAGAGCTTTTATATGGTTACTAACATGACGGTATAATAATAAAATCATCTCTTAAGAATTTTAGGGTGTACATTGATGGTGTACATCGAAAAATTTAATAAACCCCATATTTTTAAATTCAATGTGTCAAGAGCTTTCATATGAGTATAAACACGACATTTAAAATAAAAAAATTGACAAAATTACCATTTTTCACATTGGGGGTATTTAGGGGAATGTACGTAACCGGGTAACCATAAAAAATTTTAACCCGAAATTAAAATATTTACAATCAGCCCGCATGAGCTTTTAGACGAATATAAACACGGTTTATAAATAATACAAAACAAAAAATCACGCCTTACTAATTTTGGGGGTACAAAGGGGCCTGTGTTTTGGTTACCCGACAATTTAGAGCAAATTTTTTTATATTTGTAAAATCAGCGCGCCGAGAACTTTAAAATTATATATTACTCGCTTATGTAGAGGGGCTGTGTCGAAAGTTGACACTTTTAAGAATCACCCATAGCAGTGCCTTAGGGCATAAAAAAATTTTGGGGCTGTCACTAAAAGTTTAAACACAAAATTCTGTAAAAATCCCCACGGGTCTTATCCTTGTGGCTTAAATAGTTTTTGAGTATTGTTAAAAAAGTGCACTTTCTGCCCCATACAAACGATTTTTGCAAAAATCTTAAAATTTACCCCCTTTAACCCTCGGGGTATCTGACCCAGGTAAGTTACCACTAAAAAATTATAAATTTATGAGCTCAAAAAAGTATGGACAATCTGCACAAAAAATTTTCAGACGTAAGGATTCATATGGCAAAATGTTAGAAATTTGGCTGAAAAAAATTGCTCCTAAATTTGGGGGGTTTTGGGGCCAACCCCCCAAAATTTAAAAAAAGTTTTTTTTTTTCAAGAGGTAGCTAAAAGTTTAAGGACCTTCACTTAGATATTTGCATATTGATTGCAGCGCGTTCAAAAGTTATAAAAGCTCAAACGAAAATTTTTTTTGTCACAATTTTTCCAGTATGGCTAAAAAAGAGAAGTTGTGGACTTATAAATACACCGTAGTTAAACCGCTCATCTTTTCATATAACATGTAAGTATAGCCGAAATCCAGCGCGGTAATTATTAAAAAACCGCACATCACTGTTTAATTACAGTAAATATCGTGCTGGATGCCGGATATACTTACATGATGAGCGGTTTAACTACGAGGCGTCAATTAACCTAAAAAGTTTTTTATCCAAATATCAATAAATCGGCTTAGAATTTTTAAACAAAATATCATTAATAGCCAAGGTTATTCATACATACATTAGTTGGGTAAATCAAAAACAGAAAAAACTTTTTGTATTTGAATACTTTAATTTAATACATGAAGCCGCTGAAATGTTTTGAAATAGATTTTTTAGTAGTTTTATCAAAAATATATAATACTATATAATATATTAAGGAAAAATATGTCACTCAGTCTCAGAAGTGAAATAATTTGGTGCCATTTTTTGAGCACTGCCATTAATCGTTGTGCGCATAAAATGGCAAAACAACTGCTCTTATTGAGGCATGTGTCGTGTAAATGGGCACTGCTCAAAATGTAGCAGTGTTTTTGCTCATATACTTGCATGCTAACTCAAACGCACTACATTTTTAAGCACACTGCACTTTTTTAGCAATTTTATGCGCATATATGCGCATATACTGCACATAAAATAGCACAACCGCGGGAAACAAAAAAAATAAACCCACTAAAAAGCCAGTACTTAGTTTGCATACTGTACACAAAATAGAAACTTTTAGTATAGACATAAAAAATAAAATCCAATGCAATACATTAATAGATTTTTGTGTATTGTATTAGATTTTATTTTCGTACGTCTATACTAAAAGTTTGTATATTGTGTATAGTGTAAAAACTAAGTAATGATTTTTAAGTGGGTTTATTTTTTATTCGTTTCCTGCGGTTGTGCCATTTTATGTGCAGTATATGCGCATATATGCGCAAAAGATTGCTAAAAAAGCGCAGTGTGCTTCAAAATGCAGTGCGTTCAAGTTAGCATGCAATTATATGCGCAAAAACACTGCTACATTTTGAGCAGTGCCCATTTACACGACACATGCCTCAATAAGAGCAGTTGTTTTGCCATTTTATGCGCACAACAGTTAATGGCAGTGCTCAAAAAATGGCACCAAATTGTTTCGCTTCTGGGACTGAGTGACATATTTTTCCTTAATATAATATATAGTATTATATATTTTTGGTTTTATTATTATAAGTTTCAAAAATACAACAATTAAATGCATCCAAACTAAGAACATTTTGTTTCGTGGCAGGATTTAGAGTCGATGGGGCCAAGAAAACTTGGAGCTGGAACTTTCAACTGTGGCCTAGAGTGCGTGGCAGGTCTTATAATTGTTTCGTTTTCATCGCTAAACACTAAGTTGTCATTCCGCCCAGCTTTCAAATGCATACTCCGTTATATTCAAATTACTATAATTGCGCCGGTCGCCGCGCGTGAAAATAAAATCATTCCAAGCAGCTTTTTCTGCTCCACGCTCAAAAGTGGGAGCACAAGGCGAGTACTATATTATTGGTTGCGCTTTTTAAATTTTGACCGATTGATAAAGGACCCGAAAGTGGGCTTGATTTCCATAGGTTAGTATATGTTTAATTAAGCCTATTATTTTATATTGATCGCCATGAGATGCCGACAACTGCGATTGGTTTTGGCCAATCTAGGTAGGGAAGTGTATTGAGCGGAAGAAGATCGTTGGCTAAACAATCTCCTTCCCTGAGTTAGGAGTAAAACGGCGACTAATGATAAATTTATTGGCGGAATGGCTCTGAATCGTAATCAGTAATCAGTAACAGTAACAGTAATCAATAAGTCAGTAAGTAAGTCAATAAGTAAGTCAGTAATCAGTAACAGGTATATTAGGAATAATCGTACAAGGAGTTACTAAAATTTAGTTTTATTTATTAAAGTAACTTGTTGTTTTTAGTTAGGTTGACTAACCTTCAGGGAAGGTAATTGTTTATAATTACCTTCGCATCTAAAATCTTGTGTTAATAATTGTTTCGCTTTGAACCACTCCAAATTTTGTTAAAAAGATATAATCAAGTAGATTATGTTGCTAAACGCCTCCTTTTTGTGTCAGTGCCAGTTGCACCATATTTTTAATTCCAAAACTGGGTTAATGCAAAAAGCCTTCGTTTTTAGTCCAAAAAAACTTAGTAATCCTTCCTTGCAAACTTACCATACTTTAAATGCCGCCGCAACGCGGTTAGTTATCGTAGTATAACTAACTAATAAAAATCCTTTGTGTAAATTGTGTAAACAAATCACTAAGGTGTGAAATCAGCCCTCTCGCCGCATCTAAATCTGCATTTAACAAACTGTTTTTTTTACCCCAATAATCTTTATGTTTCAATCAATCTCCTTATCAACTTGTCGGTCAGTCCGATTGGTTCATCAGCTGATTGATTGAAGCTTTTGTCTACATATCAACTCCTGTGTATGCTTTTTGTAAAGCCCAACGCCTGCGTTTGGCTCCGCTTAATTCTACCATTTAAACCTTCTCATAATCCTTGTGGCTAAGCTAGACACAGAAGTTGCCACAGATTCATTAACTGTTTGTCATTCTGTGAAGTAACTTGGCCTTTTTAACAAACTAAAAACCATTTATATAAATCTAATTCTACAGCCCGTTGTGCCAAGGTGTCACCTTAAAAACTAGAACATCTCTAAGACGATCAGATAACGTATCACAGCAACACACGTAGAATCTATAAATATTCAAAGAACTATCTTCATATAAATAAACATACAAACAGTTTTATTAAATTAGCTATCTTCTAATAACCTGTTTAGGTGATGTTACATGGCGTAATCATAACCATCAATTATACAACTTCTGGACTTTAGTCGTCTACTTAGACCTTTCCTTAAAACCACTTTTTGGCCCGACTGAGATCCTCAGTCCTGTGTATTTTCAAACCCAGTCCATTAAGTTTACATTGCTTTAACTATAATTTAACCCTTATAGGTCTTAACGATTTTTTTCCAGTAAGACCATTTCTATCTGTAACTTTTTGCACGGACTGAAACCATCAGTCCGCCTTAATTTTTAAACCCACTGAACTAACGTTTCACAGGGGTTGCTTAAAATTTCTTCCAACATTAGTCGGTGCGGACGTCTCTGGTTTTCCATACAGGGCCCACTAGTTGGCAGTGGAGAAGTTACTTTAACTTTTTGACTAGCTGATGAGCCATCAGCTATATACTTTTATAACCCACTGAGTTTACGTTTCATAGAAGTTGCTTATTTACAGCAACGTTAACTCGGTATTGAATTCCTTCATCCATTTTTTCTTCAAACTCGGAAACTTTTTGAAGACTGGAAAATACTTCCAGTTGAAATTCCCCGCTCCAAGCCGAGTTCTCTGCTGACCTAACGGTTGGTAGAGTGTGTTGCACATTTCCCCTTACTCATATAAATAAACTCGTCGGTCCCTACTGAGGCCACGCCTCTGGGGTATTAGTATTTTTATAAAACATGAACAAATTTTATAGAAAAGTACAGTAGGGCCTTCTGTACCGGACGACAGGTTCTATGAATACTGGCTAGACCCCGGTTTGCCCATTACACAACCAAAAATAGGGAATTTAGAGCCAAGAGTAAAACTCACTAAAACGTTTACAAGACAAAGTCTTTAGAGCCACAAGCAGGGAAACTTGGCGTCATCGGAAATTTTTGGGAACTTGTAGCCACAAACAGTGGGAACTTGGAGCCTTTAAGAAAATAATGGTTTAGGATTATATATAGGCTTCGCTTAGGCTTAGGAACACGTTTTAGCGATTTTTACTTTTAGCTCGAAGTTCCCAACTTAGGGCTCCAAATTCCCCATCTACGGCTCCAAGTTCCCTATTTTTGGCTCTAAGTTCCAGCTTCAAGTTCCCAAGGCTCTATAGAAACTAAATCCGTTTACTTAAACCTAAGCGAAGCCTAAACCTAAGCCTAAGCCTAAACCAATTTTTTTTCTTAAAGGCTCCAAGTTCACATTGCTTATGGCCAAAGTTACAAAAAATTTCTGTTGGCTCCAAGTTTCCTGCTTGCAAATCTCAAGACCCCGTATCCGCGGCAGAATCTTCAAACAAAATTTTGTTATCAAGGTTTATAATATAAATTTAGCGCAAAAATATTAGGGTCGGCGGTTCCGCCACAAAACAAAATGTCTCACAGATTAAATGACATTATTATTCACATATGTATTAGGAAATACAGAATAAATTGTAAACATATCCCTAATCTTTTAATATTATTTTAGATATGAAATTGCAGATTTTGATAATGTGATATCGAAACTGTACAACAAACTATTACCTCTGTATGAAGAGCTTCATACCTACGTAAGACGAAAATTAAAAGAGCAATATCCAAATAAAATGATACCCCTACCTTTAGTTCCGGATCATCTATTGTATGTTACTTATTTTTTTTTAAAAATTGATTCTCTATATGTTTAAAGATAGTGTTGGATTAATCAAGTTTTTACAAAAAATCATAATAGTACCAATCAGGATTATTTATTAAAACGTTACGAAATAAAAATGCGTCATATTTATCTGAGAAAATTTTATTTTTCTAAAACTAACTTTTAAAAAATAGTTAATTGATTCGTCCCATATACAAAACGAAGCACGTTTGAGCGGCAATTTAAAATTGCCATACCTTTGCAAATAAACGTTAGAATTTTAAAGACCTTTAAATAGTCGGTACTATTTGTCATTTGCAGCTATATACTTGGCTTTGTGGGAATGAAAATGAGAGGAGCTAAAAATTAGAAATATCCACGTTCATCGGAGATAAAATATTTTTCCAAGCGTTGATTGGCTGAAAGTGATTCAAAAGCGTCATAATTTTGTGGAAATTTTCAACTTCCGTTCAAATGGTTAGGGTTTGACCTTCGTGTTTTGCAAGCTTTTCATGTTGCAAAAATAAATTTAACATGTGTCTTTTTGCAAGCATAGTAAAGTTTCATGTCATCAGCGAAAAGCTTAAGTGAAAAAATTTCATTGTGCTTTGGGAGGTCATTAATGTAGAGTAAGAACAAAAGTGAACCGAATATAGAGCCTTTGGGGACACCGGAAATAATATTTTAAAAGATTGGATAAAACATATAACAGGTGGAATCTATTTCCTTTCTATTTTGGAGAAATGCACCAATCCATAATAAAAGATCACAATCAATTCTTAAGAGTTCCTATTTTCTTGGAAGTCTGCTGTGGCATACAGACTCAAAAGCCGTTCTAAAGTCAATATACAAACATTAACAATGTGACCTTTATTATTAGCAGTATTCCAGTCCAATATAAACTATATTATTTAATACCAAATCGATTTTCTGCTTAGAAAGCTATGCTTATGTTATTAATTAAAACATAATAGATAGATTAAGAGTTGATCGTTACAAA
>JASAMX010012807.1:0-11664 GCA_030248175.1 Microlaimidae sp. YZB2_3
AATTATAATTATTTTTACTACACAATTAATAATTATTTAATTAAGTTTTAAAAAATAAAGTTATATTCTTTAATTTACTTAAATTAGGTTTTGCGATCCTAATGTAAATTTAAAATAGCCTTGAGAAGGGACTGAGGAATCAGTCCAAAACATGTCGGTTTGAAATAAAATCAACACCATTTCTTTGAACTACATTATACACAATCAGAATGGTGCTATCTTTTATTCAATATTAAAAAAATAACAAATTTGGTTTAGCAATTTTAGCAGTTTTAGTTATTAATCCAATGCATTACTAAAAGCATTCATTTTTGACGAGGCCCAAAAATTTAAATGAAAAATCGGTTACAAAAAAAATTTTAAAACAATTTTCTTAAAGGATATGACAGTAGGGTGTAACTGACTTAAATTCAGCCAGCCTTAATTTCAGTCACCGGTTGTTATTTTTTCCATGCGGATAGTTATGAAATATGTATTTCCATTTTACAATTTTATGGATGAATAAATATATAAATAACATCCAGTGGCCAAAATCAAGGCCTGGTGGACTTTAGATTAGGTCAGTTACCATACTTGACTTTGTTTACCCACACGTAAGCCAAAATACAAAATTGCTTTGTTTTCAAAAAATGTAAGCTATGATTACAATTATTTGTGGTTTTTTAATTAATTTTTTTATCAGTATTTCAAAAATTAAAAAAAATACTTTGTTGTTTTGACGTTTCCCGCGTGGTTGAAGTAGATGGCACTGGGAACTGGTGCGGTTGCTGCCACCAAATAGAAACCGAGAACAGTCTTCTGAACTGTAACTGTAACAGAGAACTGTTATGATGCAGTTTCTACGAGAACTGTCCCGTTGTCTGCTCTTTACAATCCTTATTGTTGCCAAAAGGCTATTATTGTGTGGTTGGGAGTTTTTATTTGTCTATTTTTTCAATTTTTTATTTTTATCAATAAATCGATAACAAGGACCTATGTAAATAAAAAAAGTTGCGTAATTCTTTCTTTTTTCAATGAGCCCATGTTTATTTTTGATCAATCAGTAACGAAGAAGGAATATCGATTTTAAGAATTGAGCGTTGGAATAATAATAATAAGAAGAAGAAAAAGAAGGATCTGAATTTTAAAATTTACCCATGTTCTCTAATAATGGCGCCACGGGGCTAAATCGCACCGTGGCGCTCCGGTGCCACCCATGAAATTGGAAACCTATAGAAGTGCATGGTCTGGGAACATTTCCAGTCGAATCGAATGAAATGATATATAAATGTATTCAATTCAATACGTATCGTAAAAATGGCTTGAGATTTACAGTGGGTATACTTGAATACGACATAGGTACACAACATTTTATGGAGAATCACGACAGTTAATTCAATGTACACAAAGGTCTCGAGAAGAATTGAAAATAATTTGTATAAGACCGGAAAAATGAAAAAGAACTAAATATTTACAACCAGCTGCTTATTTTAGAATAAATGTTTATGTTTAATTGTTATTTTCATGTATTATGATCTTGTTTTTTTTGTTAACCAAAGTCATATGCAAATTATTTTTAAATCTTTTCAAGACGTTTGTGTACATTGAATTAACTGTCCTGATTTTCCATACTAACCAACGCACTGACGGAACAGCCTACGATTTTCTTCCGTTAGGTTTAGAAACAAAGGGTCTATTTTTGAAACGGGAATTCCGCAGCTCTGTAAATTATATTTTTAAATTAACATTATTTTTTAGAAATTGTAAAGAAAAATTGTTAATAATATTGATTAGGAATTTGTATTCATGTATTTATTTTAAATTTGCACAAATTTATATAATTAGTGCCATCAAGAATACATTTATGTATTCCTGATGCTAGTTCATACTGCGTCCAAATGTCTAAAAGACAAAATTCAATTTTAAAGTGATTTAGAACCATTTTTTCAATCCAACAAACACGTTTGTAATTTATTCAGATCACCCAGGTCGTTTTTGGGTGTTATTAAATCATTTTTTTTAATTTACAAAAAAAGTGCTTAATAAAAATTTGATCTTATATCGCAAAATACTAGAAAATTTCGATAATGTCTCTGAGTTTTCAGAAATTACATGTCGATTTTGTCATTTAAAACTGGACGATGCATAAAAAACACAAAAATAACAATCCATTAATTTATAATGTGGCAGTTTTTTAATCAGAACTAAAGCGCAGCACCAATACTAGCAAGATTCTGAGAAAATTCAGAAAACTCTGTTAAGAGAACGTTTATGTACAAAAACTTCAAAGATTTATCATTTTTTAATTCTAAACGCTTTTATCAATATTAGTGACGTTGCCTGCTCCAAATATTAAACTTTGGAGCCCCATTCATTTACAGTAAAGAGATACATTTTAGAGCTTTGGAGCTTCATGCAATTTAACACGTAACCCTTTAAATAAAAAATTAAATACAATTTTCCTACAGATTTTATATCACAAAACGTTTGCACCTCTAAAGGCTGGTTCATACTTATGACAAAACGTCCTTTGGACTAAGTCCGAAAGACAATTTTAGAAAAGCCAAAACGTCCTTTGAACGAAGTATGAACGCTACTTAAAATTTGTCCTTTGGACAGAGTCCAAAGGACAAAATCCAAAAAGAAAAGTCCAAAGGACAAGAAAGTATAAACCGTTGTTGCTCTGACACAAAGAGTCACAATAATTACAAAATCAACGTGACTCTGACTCATTTTGTTTAGATTTATTATGGTTTAAGATATAAAAAGAGTCACAGTTATGAGCATTTTATAACGCTTCTGGCTCATTGTGTCAGAGTAACGACGAAACACGTTGTCCTTTGGATTTTGTCCTTTGGACGTTTTTACGCTGTATTTGTCCTTTGGTCAAAGTCCAAAGGATTTTTGTCCTTTGGACTTTGTCTAAAGGACGTTTTGTCATAAGTATGAACCAGCCTTAAGTGTAAGGTGGGGTTTTGACTTGCGAAAAAGTCAACTTTTCACCATAAAAAAAGTTTTCTTGCAGAAAAAAACACATTCCTAGAATTGAGAAAATCACCTTGGTTATTATCAGTAAATAATTACGGGGCAAAGCTATAAGAACCAACTAATCAATATAACAACCAATAAATACATTTCCCGCCTCAAGTATACAAAGAAATTTTCCATACCTAACTATGATTTTTTCAAAAGTAATAAACCTGTAACAGTGCCACAGAAAAACCTCTAGAGTTTTATAAATAATCAACACAAAAGTATTTTTTTCTGAAAAAATAGATAATCGTTCCGTTTTGAGTCAAAAATAATGAGATACTGCAGAAGAAATCATTAGTATCCTATCATTAAATTAACGTTCTTAAGAGCTGATATTTTAAAGTGTCCAGAATATCAATGTCTTTAAAATCTGATTCTAAATCTATTACACAGTTTCAAAATGTCAAATAACACGCCCACAAATCCATTGTGAAATATTGTAATAGAACAGCAATTATGTCCTACAGACATAATGATTTGAGTTACACAACACCACGATTTTTTCATATAATAACATAAAAAATAAAAAAATTTCAAAAAAACATCACCAATACAGATTATAGTTTTTATCACATTCCATCTTTTGTAAATTTAAAGTTGTTTGCTCCCTAAATTTTTTTTAATAAAATAAAAATAACAACAGTTCATGAGTAAAAAACTATAGTGAACCGGTCGCCTGCTCCTTTTCAAATCAAAAATGAGGAAATAACGGGAAATAAAAAACTCATTTTAATTAGTTTTGTATTTTTAACAATGAATTTTCAATTAGGTTGTTTCTAAAAAACACAACATAGTTATATTGTAAATATAGTCATTAATTCGGCCATAGTATTGTACCGCTTTCTTCAACCAATACAATTTGCTCGTCGCGGAGTTCTTTTGTCTGATTACTAAAGGCTGGTTTATACCTATGTAAAAAAACGTCCTTTGGACTTTGTCCAAAGGACGTTTTCACATACGTTTATACGCTGTGTTTGTCTTTTGGACTTTGTCCAAAAAGGAAGTTTTTACATAAGTAGGAAGCCAGCCTTAAATATACACCTATTTTAACAAAAAATGAAATATGGAAAATATTTTAACAAATTAGACGTGTACAACAGGTCAATTTAGAATGGATGAACTATTTATTGTCAATTTTACTTTTTAACTTTAGTCTATTCAACTTCCTGAAAAAGTATAATAAAATTAATAGTTTCGTAGTAAGTATAATAAATAAAGTTAAAAAATAAAAATATTACACATAATTTAGGTTTTTTTGTTTTCTCAAAAAAGTTTTATAAAAATATTTAATTTTCTTTAAATTTTTTTGTCTTTGCTTTTAACTACATGAAACAAATCCAAACTGGGAAAAACAAATACCAATAAAACTATTCTAGAACAAAAAAATTTTAAACTGAAAATTTTAAAAAAAATATTTAAAATCACTTTTTAATTATTAGATGAGTTCTTACTGCCCTTTAAAAACAATATTAAAGCATTTAACTTGTGTTTTTGATTTATGGGGCTATTTTTCAAGAAGAAATCTTCGGTTTTGGGGATTTCCCGGTAGGCTCCTTCCAAAATTTTCCGCTACCTCGTACTGAGCTCCTAGCTATTCGACAAGTCTAAAAATGCACAAAATCATGGAGCGCCTTGGACGACCTCTTAACGACGGTGGCTCCCAAATCCCTTTTGCATTAAATTTTGAATTTTTGCGATTTTTTAGCCCAAACTTTTCCATAGGTTATTATTTTAATAAGAGAATGATAGGGCAGCAGACCCAGGGTGTAAGCATGGGGATGGGGGATGAAAGATAGGCCGTTTAGGGCGTATTATCCGCCCAGAAACCAGCGTGGAAACAGCTTGAAAACACACTATACCAACAGACGCTAAGCTTTGCACAGTCTCCCAATATGCGAGAATAAGCATGTGATATGTTGCGGCGTAGCTCAAACCTTTTCTAAACATGTGTAAAAATTTTAAAACAATATTAAGCAAGTCAATTGATTTAGCCCTAAATTCATATGATTATGAGACCAAGCTAATGAATTTAGGGCTAAATCAATTGACTTGCTTAATATTGTTTTAAAATTTTTACACATGTTTAGAAAAGGTTTGAGCTACGCCGCAACATCAAAATCACATCCATGCTTATTCCAGCCGTAGTATTCGGACTGTGCAAAGCTTAGCGTCTGTTGGTATAGTGGTGTTTTTGCCCAAGCTGTTTCCACGCTGGTTTCTGGGCGATAGAAACCCGGTAGAAAACGCCCTTAATCTTTTCATCCCCATCCCCATGCTGCTTTACACCCTGGGTCTGCCTATCATTCTTATCTACAGAAATGATAACCTATGGAGAAGTTTGGGCTGGAAAAATCGCAAAAACAAAATTAATGCAAATCCGAAAGGGACGTTAGAGATAGCCACCGTCAAAGTTAAGAGTTCGTCCAAGGCGCTCCATGATTTCATTTAGACTTGTCAAATCAGCTCAGAGGAAAACATGCGAGTGATAGCGGAAAATTTTTGGAAGGAGCCTCCCAGAAAAACGAAAATCCCCAAAATGAAGGTTTTGTCTTGAAAAATAGCCCCATAAAATCAAGAGACACAAGTTAGATGCTTTAATATTGCTGTTTTAAAGGGCAGTAAGAACTCATCTAATAATTAAAAAGTGATTTTAAATATTTTTTTTAAAATTTTAGTTTAAAATTTTTTGTTCTAGAATAGTTTTATTGGTATTTGTTTTCCCAGTTTCGATTTTGTTTAATATAGTTAAAAGCAAAGACAAAAAAAATTTAAAGAAATTAAATATTTTTATAAAACTTTTTGAGAAACAGAAAAACCTAAATTATGTGTAATATTTTTTGATGTTTTAACAACAACTTTGTTATACTTACTACGAAACTATTAATTTTATTATACTTTTAGGAAGTTGAATAGACTAAAGTTATAAGTAAAATTGACAATAAATCATTCATCTATTCTAATTGACCTGTTGTACACGTGTAATATTTAAAATATTTGCCATATTTCATTTTTTGTTAAAATAGGTGTGTGTTAAGGCTGGTTCATACTTTTGTAAAAACGTCCTTTGGACAAAGTCCAAAGGACAAACACAGCGTATAAACGTATGTAAAAACGTCCTTTGGACAAAGTCCAAAGGACGTTTTTACATAGGTATAAACCAGCCTTTAGTAATCAACAAAAGAACTCCGCGACAAAAACAATTGTGTATTGGTTGAAAAAAGCGGTACAATACTATGGCGAATTTAAGGACTATATTTACAATAACTATGTTGTGTTTTTAGAAACAACCTAATTGAAAATTCATTGTTAAAAATACAAAATAATTAAAATGAGTTTTTTATTTGTTATTTCCCGATCCTCATTTTTGATTTGGAAAAGAACAGCACAACCCGATTATAGTTTTTTACTATGAAGTTTGTTATTTTTATTTTATTAAAAAAAATTTAGGGAGCAAACAACTTTAAATTTACAAAAGATGGAATGTGGTTAACGGAAAACCTGAAACTTGGATAACGGAGACTGTTAAAATAAGCAGATTAGGAAATTACGTTTTAGGTGTCATAGAAAAATCAACCTGGTGGCGGTGTTTGTTTGTTAATTAAAAAAGATTTCAATTTTATACAAATTTGCACAAATGAAAAGTACAGTAATATTGAGGTTATTGTTGTTGATCTATTGCTTTACAGACACTCAAAAATTAGATTTATATGCTATTATCGAAAACCAAAAACAACAACGATTGAGGACGAATTATTTGTATGTTACTGCGTGAGTTAACAGAGGACCAGAGGTCTTTTTAGGCTCATTAATTTTGGTTGGTGATTTCAATTTACCAGGATTAAAATGGAAAGACTACACAGTTGCTTCAAACAATAAACATGAAACAGATGGGTTTTTCTTTTTCCGGAGTTAGGTCTCTGATAATTAGTTCCAAAGCCAACAAGAAACAATATTTTTCTAGATGGATTGACAACAAAGATTACTGGGTCCCGGATTTCTCTAATGGTGGTATGATGAAATGCTTTGTCCTTTTTTAATGACTGTAGATTGAGATTATTTATTTTCTTTTTGTAAAAGCACTGAAGAACACTGGTTATGTTGAGGAAGCTCTTTCACAATGAAAGACAAATAAAAAGCAGAAGTTTTTGCTGAATATTTCAGTTCAGCTTTTTATTGAAGACAACAATATTTTACCAAATTTTAATGTTGAAAAAATTGAAACTCTAGAAAATATGTCTTTTCCAGTAAAAAATGTTTTAACCGCAATTCCAAACAAACTTTCTAAGACTCCCGATGGATTTCCAACCTACTTTTACAAAAAAAATGCATGTGTAATTGCAAAACCCCTATCAATTATTTTTTAAACTTCATTTATCCAAGGAAATTTACCTCATGACTGGAAAACTGCTCTAGTAATTCCACTTGATAAAAAACAAATTAAATGTCGTAAACTTAAACTTAAAAAATATCCTCAAAACTTAGAAATCTTAGAACAACAAACATTGAAACATTGGAATTCTTTGGAAATCGTAAAAAATTGCGCAATAATTCTTAGGACATATTATTGATCAATAATATGTCTTCTATTGATAATATTAAAACTGTTAAAAAAAGTATATGTCGTCAACGGAATTATAAACATATGTCATTGCGCAGCTAAAACTATAGTTTATTAGGCTATTTTTTAATTTATAATTCAAAAAAGTGGTAGACTAGCCTTAAAAAATGCTCTAAGAATAGAGCAGGAAAAAGCAGCGATTTTTCGCCCAGCGTATGTTTAGACAAAAAAGATGTGGACTAGTCTGGGATAGACATTATGTGGACTATAGGAAATTTGCATTTGGTTTGGCCAGCTGCTCACTGAATAAAAATTTCTACCATAGGATAATGATTTGTTTATACATTGATCTAGTCACACAGCACTGTTGCATTTTTTAGTTTGATGAAATGTCAATTGAAAAAATTATATTCACAGCAATCTTTGACAAGCGCGAAATCGCCACGTTTTCAATAAAAAGGCTATATTTGTATGTGTAAGAAACAACTATAAATTTGAAAAAAATGGCTATTTCGCGCTTGTCGAAGATTTCTGTGAGTATGATTTTTTCAATTGACATTTCATCAGACTAAAAAAATGCAACAGTGCTGTGTGATTAGATCAATGTATAAACAAATCATTATCATATGGTAGAAATTTTTATTCAGTGCGCAGCTGGCCAAACCAAATGCAAATTTCCTATGGTCAACATAATGTCCATTTGAGACTAGTCCACATCTTTTCTTTCTAAACATACGCCCGGGGAAAAATCGCCCCTTTTTCCTGCTCTATTCTTAAAGCATTTTTTAAGGCTAGTATATATATATACAAAGCGGTGTAAGAATAGTCCGTTTTTGTTCGGATGTTTTTTTATTTTATATTTTTTAATTCTGAATAAAACAAAACGAATTTAAATAAAAAATCCACATATTTTTTATTTAATACTTCTTGCCCGACTCATTTTCGATGGCATCAACATCAATTCTCTTTAAAAACGGACTGGTGTACCGGTCTGGTTATTTTTGGACCCAGTGCATTTTCTGAAGATCAAAACAGACTGCGACCATTTTTTACGCAGACCGGTTCTGCCTAAAAACGAACTCAGTCCGAAGTGAATCGGGTCCAAAAGTTTTATGAATAGCACAGTAGCAGAACGTTTGCCTTGCAAATGTGGAGTCCTACCGCTCACTTGCATTAAATTTTTTTTCTGTTTATTAAAAGTGCTGTATAAAAGACTTGTTTTATATAGCTAAGTTGAAGTCCTTAACCGGCGAGCGTTGCTTTTTCTGTTAAATTTTGTTGGAAAACTTTAAATATATAGTTTCAATCTTTTTTAGTTTTAATATGAAATCTTTCTACGTATTTTCTGTTTTTTAATAGTTTTTTTATGGCAAAATATTTATAGTTGGTTATATATTTAGATCTTTTTAAATAACAACATTTTTCATGTAATGAAACTTTATTTTAATCCTATTAATAGTTGATAGTTTTAACAATTTTTTTAAAAAAGGCCCCGCCATCACTCTTTAGGATCTAAAAATGATTACACTGACGATTCAACCCCTCCCTAAAAGAAAACACAGTTTCTTGTGGATCCATACTTGATCATTGAAAAGGGGGTGGGAGGGGAGGTTACTTCCTCAAATTCTGGGGAGGGGTTACACCCCCTTCCTTTCCAAAACAATTAAACTACTGAACGCAAATATCTCTATAAATTTTCAGCAGAAGAAAAAATCACAAAATTTTTTTGAAAGCTTAGAAAACAAGGATTTTTGTAAAATTTTATCAGTAAAAAAACACTAATCATCACCTCATCACTTAGAAGACTGCTACTTTAAATTCCCTTTGAAATGTTGTAATGCAATAATTATAATTGTTTGCTCAGAATTTAGTTTATATCTGCAACTTAATAAAATATTTTTAATCTACTTATAATAGCAAATTTACAAAATGTTTTAATCTAACTTTTTATATCATGAAATGTTAGTTTTTAGATTTAAGCAAACAAACGAATTAAAACAATAGACAAAAAATAAGTACAAAAGTAAGCTGATCTGCTATGGTTTGCGTCTGGCTTCTAAAAGCAATTTCCAACTTGCGTGTGATTAATATCAAACTAAGTTCCGAGGTTTTTTTGGCGAAAGTAAGTTTCTTTACCTAGTGTAGTTTTTTTATATGTCAAATATGGCTACGCCATTCGACGCCATGGTGTAACGAAACATTTAAAACAAATTTTGTTGTCTCAAGTGCAATTATCAAGTTTTGTGGATTTTAATTGGTTTCTATAGGTGATTAACAATTGCAATATACTGATTAATACTTTTCACCTACAATCCAAATCCGCTTCGTTTACAATTTGTTTGAAAGTTCACAATATTTTATTGATACAGGATGGGAAAATAATGGCTTGTTCATAATTTTTTGGACACTTTGAGCGAAGTATGAACAGGTTTAAAAATTCTCTTTAGACTTTGTCATTTGGATTTTAAAAAACAAATATTCATATAAACTGTACAAAAATCTCTAAAAGCTAGAGGAAGGCGTAAAACAACAGTGCTTTTAATTTTTTTTAATTTCTACTAAAAGATTCCTTAAAAGGTAAAACAATATTATTACCTGTGATATTATTTTTGTTCACTGAAATACCGTCATTTCTTATTTTTCTAAAATGAAATTTTACAAAAAATCCTTAAAAGTTTTAAGTAGAAGCTTTAAAAGTAGTCGGTAGTGATTGTTTTTAAAAATTGTATACATTTTCAGCAAAAATATTCTTTAAAAGGCAAATGAAAAACAACATTATTCTTTATGCTATTGTATTTTTTAATGACACTGATCTTTTTATTTTCCGTGTACTACTACTGAACCACACGCGCAATTGCAATTTATTTAAAACAAATGACTTGCCAGTTATTTATTGTAAACAAATTATACTGGGCAGAAACTATAAAATATCACTTTAGGAAAGAGCTTTCCACGTCATTGGAACAGTGCAAAAAAACTACTTCACGACTCCTGAATAATAAGTAAAAAGCAACCCTACATCAATCAAAATGGAAACAAATTAATATATTGAGTGAGAATTAAAGCCTGTAGTTTTTATGCCCACGCCATATATTAACCGAATGCAATCCTTACAGTACAAAATGATTCAATGGTCTTTAAATTGTTTTAATATCTTAATTAATTGCTAGATTAGTTTAGCTGTTTCGTTCTGAAGTCACTAGAATGTAAAATATCACTTTCATATATTTTCCGCTAACTGCTATGTTACACATTGCTGGGCAAGGTAGGAAATTTCAGACAAAACGCACTCAATTGGCAACAAAATTTTGCAATATCAAGTCTTTAAGAAGGATTCATTTTGTGTTTTCAAGTAAAAGCCCCAGTATATATGAAAAATTCTAGGATGACCGGGTAAATATTACAACTGTTTAAAAAAATCGGCTACAAAAAAATAAGCTAAATTATATGATGGCGATGACATTGAAAATGAGGATGAATTCATAAATTTTGCTATTAATAAACAAAGCGTATCACCCAAAAAAACGAAATAAAGAAAAATGTTCCTTTTTTTGAAATAATCAAATATTGAGAAAATGTCTACATAAACAGATAAAATCATAAAATGTGGACGTATTTATTAAGGTAGGCCTCTAACTAATTTAGATACTTAGCTGCCCACTCAGCTAGTTGTATACTTGAAGCTTAAGTCATAAAGACGTTTTTAAATTGTCGTTTCACAAGTCTTCGCCTACTTTTTGTATAAAATACACGATAAAAGATACATAAGACAGTTTATTGATTTTTTCGACAGACTTTAACGGACCAATTAGCGGAGAGCACTTTTTTCTTCGGGTCTGTAACTGATTTAGAGCAGTACTTAGGTGCCCACTGAGATAACTGAATACGTGGAGCTTGATTCATAAAGACGTTTTTATATTTTCGTTTTTCAAGTCTTCACTACTTTTTTTAAAAATACACGATAAAAGATACATATAACAGTTTATTAATTTTATCGACAAATTTTAACGGACGAATTAGTGGAAAGCGCTTTCTTTTCTTTGGAAATAGTCCCCTGCAGTGCATGTACTGGTAGCTAAACGCCGTTCCATACC
>JASAMX010012812.1:0-18621 GCA_030248175.1 Microlaimidae sp. YZB2_3
GCAAGCCGGGGCCGGGGCCCCGCTCGATCACTACTTATGCACAATGCAATGCACAATGCGCGATGCATTATGCACAATGCACAATGCATTATAGTACCTTTTTACACTTATGCACAATGCATAATGCATTAAAACTAATTTTCAACCAAAACTATTGTTAAGTACGGTTTAAAATTCTTGTTTCTCTTATTAAAAAAACGAAACCTAACTAGGAATAGCGTTGCTGCAAATTCAAGTTGACAAAAAACTCAAATTGACCGATTTTGGGATAAACAATCTTGAATAATATACAAGACAGCTAAAAAAAACCAAAATATAGTTCTAAAATCACTCTTTTTTATTTATCTTTGCATAGAATTATGTTTTATATTTTTTATGGCTGAATTATATCTGGCTAAGAATGAGGGGACCAATTAAAATTGTGCGGTAATGACGTTCTTTTTAAAAAACAAATAAGAACGCTCAATTTTTTTAATACCACGTTTTTACAAAATATACAAAAAAAAATAACCAACTTTAGCCCTTAAAAAAATTTGCCTTTAGGTTACAAATAAATTTTAATCTTTGTTATTAATCCGCTTTAGTGAAAAATTTTAAATGTTTTCGTTGTTAAATTATCGATTCAATACTGCAAATATCGCGGTTAGCCAGATTTTATTTGCCTATAGTCCACATCTTTTCTGTCTAAACATAAGCCCGACGAGAAATCGCCTTTTTTTCCTGTTCTATTCTTAAATTATATTTTAAGGGTAATGTTTTATTTAAAATACGATCCATTTTTTTTTTTAATTTAACTTTTTTGGGATCCACCCCAAGTGGGTTTTTTAAAACAAAAAAGGCTGTGTGTTGTGTTGGATGTTTTGTGGATTTAGGGTCATTGGAGCCAAAAAAAATTAAAGCTGGAACTTGAAGTCAAAAATTGGGAACCTGGAGCCATAAGTCAAGAATTTGGAGCTGCAAGTTGGGAACTTGGAGCCGAAAATAAAAATGCTAAAACGTTTATCTAATCCTAAGCAAGGCCTAAATTTAACCCCAAACCAATTTTTTCTTAAAGGCTCCAAAGATCCCATTGCTCGTGGCTCCAATTTCCCGAAAATTTCCGTAGGCTCCAAGTTTCCTGTTTGTGGCTCTAAAGACCCTGTACCGTTTTGTGAAAAAGTTTATTGTCTTTTGTGTAAATTTAAAGTACTGTGCTCCTCCAGTTATAGGTCGTCACAGTACCTTTGGGTCAATATATCCTACCTCATCTTAGAATCAATTAGAATCCAAGCACAAATATAAAGCAAAGAAAATTTTTGCAAGAAACTTAGAAAAATTTCCACAATGAAATGATAAAAACTAAAAATTGGATTGGAAGTTTAGATATTTTTGTGAATCCTAACTCATCAACACCGTTATACAATAAAACGGGTGAAAAATACAAAACGATTTTAAATAAGCTTCCAGATACGTTAGCTAACAAAATCCGTCAGCAAAACATAAATTAACTTAA
Organism: Microlaimidae sp. YZB2_3; assembly: GCA_030248175.1. Lineage (NCBI taxonomy): Eukaryota > Metazoa > Nematoda > Chromadorea > Desmodorida > Microlaimidae > Microlaimidae sp. YZB2_3. The sequence continues at coordinate 1,493 of JASAMX010012812.1, forward strand.
TAACAAATTATTTTTCTTGTAAACACCTTCCTGAATTTTATTTATATTTTTAGTCTGTCAAGCCGTTCCATAAATATAGTTCCATAAAATCCAAGCACAAAGATAAAGCAAAGAAAATTTTTGCAAGAAGTTTAGAAAAATTTTCACAATGAAATGATAAAAAACTAAAAATTGGATTGGAAGTTTAGATATTTTTGTGAATCCTAACTCATCAGCACCGTCATACAATAAAACGGGTGAAAAATACAAAACAATTTTATATAAGCTTCCAGATACGTTAGCTAGCAAAATCCGTCAGCAAAACATAAATTAACTTAATAACAAATTATTTTTCTTGTAAACACCTTCCTGAATTTCAATTATATTTTTAGTCTGTGCAGCCGTTCCATAAAAATAGTTTAACATAAAAAACTGGCAAAAAACCAATAAAATATGGAAATTATTAAAGGTGTGCAAAGTGTTTTTTACAGTACGATTTGAATTTTTAGTTCTACTAAGACTTTAATATAAGTATACATTTAGCCAAAGAATTAACTACTTAACTACTTAATACTTAACTACCTAGCTCAAAAATTTTAAATAGTTAATTACTTACTTACTACCAGGGGGGGGCCCAAACTCCATCAATATAGCAAAATATGCGGCGGGCCACTTTTTGTTTTTGCAATAACTTGGTAAAGAAACAACCAAAACACAAAAAAAGCATATCATTTTACTCAGAAAAATAACGAAAATTTTTTAAAAACTTAAATTTTTATATTTTTGGCTCGGTGCCAATTTTATGTTGAATTGAACTTAAAATTTAAATATGCCAAAAACTTCCCCTCGAAAATCTGCCTGTATCTTTGTTAATAATATAGATAAGGCGTCATAATTAATACGAGGTTGTTTGCTATTGGTAGGCGGTTCGAACGGTATGCAATTATATATGGTATTACGTTCCTGTCGTTCCGGATTTTGAGATGAATTTACACATGCAGAAAACAATGCTTTTTATGCTGTGAAAAAAAAGATTTTTTTTAAAGCATTATTACTTAAGCTGTAGAAGTGCTAAAAAATATTTTTATATATCAAAAAAAATTGAGATTTTTCCCTTTTTGTGAAAATATTTGAGTTTTTGTGAGAATTTGTTGAAAACAAAGAATTTCGAAAACTGGGTCATATTTCGGGTTTTAGGCAAACCCCAGCGCAAAATAGTATTTTTGGGTAGCTTGGACAAATGTTTATAATATATGAGAAAAAAACGCAAATAAAAAGATAGGTTTTTGAGATTTTTCACTTTTTGTGAAATTATTTGGGTTTTTGTAGGAATTTTTTGAAAACAAAGAATTTCAAAAATTATGCCAAAACCCAGCGCAAAATAGTATTTTTTGGGTAGCTTGGACTAATGTTTATAATATATGAGAAAAAACGCAAATAAAAAGATAGGTTTTTAAGATTTTTCGCTTTTTGTGAAATTGTTTAAGTTTTTGTGTGAATTGTTGAAAACAAAAAATTTCCAAAACTGGGTCATATTTCGAGTTTTAAGCCAAAGCCCAGCGAGAAAAAGTATTTTTTGGGAAGCTTGGACAAATGTTTATAGTATATGAGAAAAAATGCAAATAAAAAGATATCTTTTTGAGATTTATAACTTTTTGTGCAATTATTTAAGTTTTTTTGGGAGAATTTTGAAAAATAAAATAAAAACGGAGTGCAGACTATTATAAAGTTACATTATCGTTGATTATTAAACATTTCTGTTTAGAAACAATGTTATTGTAGTAGTATAAGTAATTTTTTAAAGTTTTTAGTTGTTTTGACTATGCGAAGTTCAAATAATGCAAATGCATGAAATTTGAAATTTTGAAGAAAAGTGAAATTTTTACAAAAAAATCATGGGCGAAAAAACGTTTTGAAAGTTAAAAAATAGCGTTATTTAAACGTTTTTTATAATTTTGGGCCAATATGGTTAAAAATGAGTAAAATTAAATTAGTTTTGAATATAATACCTGTTACAGTGCTCCAAAACAAAACAGGTGTTTTTTGAGAATTTTTCGAATTTACTATGGGTGTTTTTGGAGAAAATGTTCACTGGGGATTTTTCAATGCAGAATAACGTTCTATACGGCGTTAGAAAGAGAAAAGTAATACAAATCAAGAATGCTCCCCTTTGCATGGTCGCTTTAAACTGTTTGAAGTATTTTTGACCACTTGAAAATGGTGATATTTTCAAAATTTTTTAGCAGTTTGATACCTTTAGTACATTATTAAAAATTTAAAAAAAACCTTAAATAATTATTTCATATGAAAGCCCAGCCGATTTCTGTTTTTTGATATATAAAAATATTTTTTAGCACTTCTACAGCTTAAGTAATAATGCTTAAAAAAAGTTTTTTTAAAGCATAAAAAGCATTGTTTTCTGCATGTGTAAATTCAACTCAAAATCCCGAACGACAGGAACGTAATACCATATACAAATGCATACCGTTAGAACCGCCTACTAATAGCGAACAACCTCGTATTAATTATGATGCCTTATCTATATTATTAACAAAGATACAGGCAGATTTTCGAGGGGAAGTTTTTGGCAAATTTAATTTTTAAGTTAAATTCAACATAAAATAGGCACCGAGCTAAAAAAAATGAAAATTTAAGTTTTTAAAAAATTTTCGTTATTTTTCTGAGTAAAATGATATGCTTTTTTTGTGTTTTGGTTTTTTCTTTACCAAGTTATTGCAAAAACAAAATTTTTGCAATAACTTGGTAAAGACAAAACAAAACAAAACAAAACGCATATTTTGCTATATTGAGAAAGTTTGGGCCTCCCCCTGCTTACTACCTACTTGTAATTTATTTAACTACTTAAGTACCCACTTATGATTTTAAAAGTAGTTACCTACCTACTTTAATTTTTGGGTAACTATCAAAACTAGCAAACTTCATCACATCACTACCGTCATTTGGTTTTTTTAGCGAAAAAATCTATGGTTTTTTGTACAAGAAACGCTATATCTCGACAAATACTGTACCAATTTTAACAATCAATGTATCAAATCAAAGTACAAAGTAGCCGCTTTCTTTGGCTGATTAATTTGTAACTTAAATCGCAATTACCATTAAGCAATCTTCTACGCAAAAAATTGCCAAAAAACGCCATTTTTGGGGGATCATAAATCTTGAACCACTGGAGATATTTTGTTGAGAAAATTTTTTGGACTATTGGGGACAGGGGCAACGTTTTCACAAAAAATTATCAAAATCCAAGACAAAAAGTTTGACTCCGCACTGCACCTTTAAGCCAATACAAAAAAAATTTTTTTTAAGTAGGAAAATACAAACTTTTTTTAGTAAAAATTTGTCGTCAAGTGAACAGATGTCTATGTTATTTTTTTTAATTCTAGTCTTCTTACGATATTACCGGGATTATTAGATTTTACCAATGATACCCCATTAAGCCTTGTTCGTTTTGTTATAAGAGGTTACCTACCCTAATTAATGGAAATTATTTTAAAGAATAAAAATTTCCATTTTAAGTTTTTTCAACCACTTAGAAGATATTTTTCTTACAAGATTAAGAGGTTTTTAATAAAATCTTATTTATTCTATACAGTTAATCAGTCTTGTGATTAGTAAGAAGGGTATATTACCTCTTTAGTGAAAAAAACGTTGTCGGGCATGGTATTTTCATGTTGATTTTTCAAAAAAACATGATTTTCTGGATCTACATAAATAAATCTTAAGGCTGGTTCCCACTACATCATTTAATATGCATAATGTAAACTTATGACGTATGACATAAGAAGTAAAGGCCATCTGTTCAAACTACCACACTTAACACGTAATGACGTAAGGTGAATTAGTAGTTCTCTTTTACCGAAATATTCTAAATTTCTGTTAAAATGACTAGCTTGCATGTAGAAATGCTTTAAATAGATCAATTAAGTTTACTGTGGCTTTTTTATCATCGTAAAAAAACTAACAAAAAGGAAAAAACGTTGGTGGGTCCGCCCAGTACTTCAAAAACGACAAGAACAGGGAGAATTTCACAATTTGGTTACAAAACTGAAGCTAACAGATCGGGTGTTTTTTTATGACTAATGAACCGGCAAAGTTTACTTTATTGTTAATAATGGTTGGACCTATAATATCAAAGACCACAACGAAACTAAGAGAGCCTATTTCACTTGATGAAAAATTAGCGATGACAAATTTGTTATTTGGTTACAGGAGACTCTCAATAAACTATCGTTTTTAGTTATAGACTTGGACAGTTAACGGTCTCGGTTATTATAAAAGAATGTTTAGAAGCATTTTCAAATTGTCTTCAACCAATTTATCTTAGACCTCCTTCAAAGGTAGCAGAATGGCTCAAAATTGCCGTCAAAATTGAATCTTTAATATTGATTTTTTAGAGCGCATTGTGGTTCTCATAGTGGCTCAGCAAGTAGCACTACAGAGAGAAAATTGCCTAAGTTTCCTAAGTGTTCCTTGCCTAAGTGTTTTTAGTGGTCTTATAAATTGTAGAATACTAAACAGTATGTTTTGCTTGTTTGTTTGTTACATACATACAGTTTGTTTTCATTTTTTTTAATGTAATTAGTCCATTTAAAAACTTTAAATTCTTTATTTTTTGGAAGCAAACATAATGCAACTTATAGTGGTACACTAAATGCCACTATCTATAGGAGTACTTATAGTGTGTCTAGTAAATTGAGTTTCATAGTATCACTTTAACTCACACTATCAGTAGGGCGCCTATGCGGCATAGTACAACTATGTACATAGGGTGTCTAGTAAATAGGGGCTCAGATTTAGGATTAGTGATCCCATAAGAATAACACAACATTTTTCTATAGCCAGTTCTAATTGCAATTCGAACCAATTAGTTAGTGAGTTAATAAAATTTTGAACAATTAAATTTAAATCTTCTTTTTTTTGCAAACCATACAGCTTCACATCGTCGGAAAATAGCTTGCATTTAATATTTAATAATTGTTGAGGGAGGTCGTTGATATAGAGCAAGAGAAGCAGAGGTCCCAAGACGGAACCTTGAGGAACTGCAGAAGAGACGTCAGCATAAGTGCAGGAAACTGGTTCAACAATTACTCTTTGTTTTTGATTACTGAGAAAAGCTTTTATCCTATCAAAAAGGTAGCCTACAATCCCATAAGAACTTTGACAAGAGTTTTTTGTGACTAACTCAATCAAAAGCTCTACTAAAATCAATGTACACAACGTCAATAATTTTACCCAAATCATGAGCTGAATGCCAGTCAAAGATTGATTCAAGAAGGTGTAAGCAAGTTGGCCTTTTCCAAAGAACTCCATGTTAATTGTGTGATATTAAGTTGTTTGCAACTAAGTAAGCAAGTAACTTATCATGGATGCATGTTTCTATAACTTTGCAAGCAATACAAGTGAGCAAAATAGGATGGTAATTATGAGGATTTGTGGAGCATTCTTTCTTGTAAACAGGAATAACATCTGCAGTTAACCGTAACTCTGGAAGACCATGACTGTAAAAAGATACATTAAACAAAGAAGTTAATGGTTCAGCCAGAAAGATAGCTAATTTATTAAATATTATGGCTGCTATTTTATCAGGAGTTTGACTGCACTTGTTTTTGCATTTTTTTCAAACTTTTAAATTTATATTAGTATTAAATTTGATTTTTGATATTTTGGATTCATTGTTTACTTGGGGTTATAGGACTGGGTTTAATAGATCGTCAACTGTAAATTTATTTACAAAGTTAGTCTGAAGTTGTGTAGCTTGTTCTCATTTGTCAACAGTCAAAGTTCCGTCTTGTTTAGTTAGAAGACCAATTCCAATAGGACCTAGTCTTTTATTATTGTAAATTTAAACAGTTTGTTTTGATCTTTGCTATTTAAGATTTTTTGTTCTTTTTTTGCAAAAATTTATAAACGGCAGTTTTGTATTTATGATTTAAGTTGTTATATTCTGGTTTTTCCGCTATTGTTTTTTCATAAAAATATGGTTTATTTGAGGTGTTTTTTGCGTTTTTAAGTGGGACATACCTAATTATTGTCTTAGATCTTATAAACAAACTCCCATTATTTTTCAGCAGTGTGTGACGACACAAAGTAGAGGCAAAAATAACCAGGCGCTGAAAAATTTAGACAGCCAAATTTATTGAAAAATTTGGCCGATACTGGAATTAAACCCATAACCTCCAAAGTCAACTCTGGCGTGCTATCCATTACACCATAGGCCGGACAGGGAAAGGGGAAAGATAATCGCTTTTTATTAAAGCTTGCACTTTGAATTTTCACGGAAAGAACACAATTTGTCACAAGTGATTAACTGTTAAACATTTGACAACACTGCACATTAAAAAAATTTAATAAAAATAGCCCACAAATTTCAATTCAGCAGCCACAATTGTAAATTTCCGCAGTTTTTTTGTTCACTTATGTTAATTAGGATAGAGCACAGTTCTATCTCCTTTTTGTCGTAAGTGAGACATTTTACGTTTTAATTATTGTAGTGTGAACTGATCAACTTCTTATGTTACATCTTAAGTGTTATGCCATATGTCTTAACTGATGTAATGTGAACCAGCCTTTAAAAAAAGGTTAAACCAATTCAAAAAAAAAACTTTTTTAACATTGAATTTCGATTGGATAAAAATCCATTGCACTGGCCAATTACTGTATTTTTTCCCTGTGGCGTTAGAAGATTCTTGCCGTCCAATTACTGTATTTTTGCCCTGCCACGTTAGAAGATTTTTGCCATCCAATTACTGTATTTTTGCCCTGTGGCGTTAGATGATTCTCACCATCCATTTACTGTATTTTTGCCTTGCGGCATTAGAAGATTCTTGCCGTCCAATTACTGTATTTTTGCCCTGCAGCATTAGAAGATTGTTACTGTCCAATTACTGTATTTTTGCCCTGTGGCATTAGTAGATTATCACCATCTGATTATTGTATTTTTGTTTTGCAGCATTAGAAGATTTTTGCCATCTGATGACTGTATTTTTGCCCTGCAGTGTTAGATCATTCTCACCATCCAATTACTATATTTTTGCCCTGCAGCATTAGAAGATTCTTGCCATCCAATTACTGTATTTTTGCAATGCGACATTTGAAGATTCTCACCTTCCAATTACTGTATATTTGCCCTGTGGCGTTAGAAGATTCTCGTTCTCCAATTACTGTATTTTTGCCCTGCAGCGTTAGAAGATTCTCGCTGTTTAATTACTGTATTTTTACCCTGCGGTGTTAGAAGATTCTTGCCATCTGATTACTGTATTTTTGCCCTGCAGTGTTATAAGATTCTCATCATCTGATTACTGTACTTTTTCCCTGCAAAGTTAAAAGATTCTTGCTGTCCAATTGCTGTATTTTTGCCCTGCCGCGCTAGAAAATTCTCACTGTACAATTACTGTATTTTTTCCCTGTGGCATTAGAAGATTCTTGCCGTCCAATTACTGTATTTTTGCCCAGCTATGTTAGAACATTCTTGCCATCCAATTACTGTATTTTTGTTCTGTGGCGTTAGAAGATTCCCACCATACATTCACTGTATTTTTGCCTTGCGGCATTAGAGGATTCTTGCCGTCCAATTACTGTATTTTTGCCCTGCAGTGTTAGAAGATTCTTGCTGTCCAATTATTGTATTTTTGCCCTGTCGCGTTAGTAGATTCTCACCATCTGATTATTGTATTTTTGCCTTGCAGCGTTAGAAGATTCTCGCCATCTGATGACTGTATTTTTGTCATATGGCATTAGAAGATTTTTGCCATCTGATTACTGTATTTTTGCCCTGCAGTGTTAGATCATTCTCACCATTTAATTCTGTATTTTTGCCCTGCAGCATTAAAAGATTCTTGCCATCCAATTACTGTAATTTTGCAATGAGGCATTTGAAGATTCTCACCCTTGAATTACAATATTTTTGCACTGCGCCGTTAGAAGATTCTCGCCCTTCAATTACTGTAGTTTTGCCCTGTGGCGTTAGAAGATTCTCATCATCCAATTACTGTATTTTCTAACTGTGGCGTTAGAAAATTCTCATCATCCAATTATTGTATTTTTGCCCTGCAGCGTTAAAAGATTCTTGCACTCTGATTACTGTATTTTTTCCTGTGGTGTTAAAAGATTCTTGCCATTTGATTACAATATTTTTGCCCTGCGCTGTTAAAAATTCTCGCCATCCAATTACTGTATCTTTGCCCTGCAACGTTAGAAGATTCTAGCCATCCAATTACTGTATTTTTGCCCTGCGGCCTTAGAAAGTACTCGCCATCTGATTACTTTATTTTGTCCTGCGCCATTAGAAGATTCTCACCATCTTATTACTGTATTTTGCCCCATGGCGTTAGAAGATTCTTGCTATCCAATTACTGCATCTTTGCCCTGCGGCGTTAGAAGATTCTTGCCATCCAATTACTGTATTTTTCCCTGAGGCATTAGAAGATACTCGCCATCTGATTACTTTATTTTTGTCCTGCCGCGTTAGAAGATTCTCACCATCTGATTACTGTATTTTTGCCCTGCGGCATTAGAAGATTCTCACCATCTGATTACTGTATTTTGCCCTATGGCGTTAGAAGGATCTTGCCATCCAATTACTGTATTTTTGCCCTTCAGCGTTGGAAGATTCTCTTTGTCTGAATAATGTATTTTTGTCCTGTGAACTAAAAAAATTCTTGCGGTCTGAGAACTGTATTTTTGCCCTGCGGCGTTAAAAAATTCTTGCCGCCCAATTACTATTTTTTTCCCTGAGGCCTTAGAGGATTCTCGCCATTTGATTACTGTATTTTTGCCTTGTGGGGTTAGAAGATTCTTGCCCTCCAATTACTGTATTTTTGCCCTGCAGCGTTAGAAGATTCTTGCTGTATAATTACTGTATTTTTACCCTGCAGTGTTAGAAGAATCTCATCATCTGATTACTGTACTTTTTCCCTGCAAAGTTAGAAGATTCTTGCTGTCCAATTGCTGTATTTTTGCCCTGCCGCGCTAGAAAATTTTCACTGTCCAATTACTGTATTTTTTTCCCTGTGGCATTAGAAGATTCTTGCCGTCCAATTACTGTATTTTTGCCCTGCTATGTTAGAACATTCTTGCCATCCAATTACTGTATTTTTGCCCTGTGGCGTTAGAAAGTTCCCACCATTCATTCACTGTATTTTTGCCTTGCGGCATTAGAAGATTCTTGCCGTCCAATTACTGTATTTTTGCCCTGCAGTGTTAGAAGATTCTCGCTGTCCAATTACTATATTTTTGCCCTGTCGCGTTAGTAGATTCTCACCATCTGATTATTGTATTTTTGCCTTGCAGCGTTAGAAGATTCTTACCATCTGATGACTGTATTTTTGTCATATGGCATTAGAAGATTCTTGCCATCTGATTACTGTATTTTTGCCCTGCAGTGTTAGATCATTCTCACCATTTAATTACTGTACTTTTGCCCTGCAGCATTAAAAAATTCTTGCCATTCAATTACTGTATTTTTGCAATGCAGCATTTGAAGATTCTCACCCTTGAATTACTGTATTTTTGCCCTGCACCGTTAGAAAATTCTCTCCCTCCAATTACTGTAGTTTTGCCCTGTGGCATTAGAAGATTCTCGTCATCCAATTACTGTATTTTTTAACTGTGGCGTTAGAAAATTCTCATCATCCAATTATTGTATTTTTGCCCTGCAGCGTTAGAAGATTCTCGCACTCTGATTACTGTATTTTTTCCTGTGGTTTTAAAAGATTCTTGCCATTTGATTACAATATTTTTGCCCTGCGCTGTTAAAAATTCTCGCCATCCAATTACTGTATCTTTGCCCTGCAACGTTAGAAGATTCTGGCCATACAATTACTGTATTTTTGCCCTGCGGCGTTAAAAGATTCTTGCCGCCCAATTACTATTTTTCCCTGAGGCCTTAGAGAATTCTCGCATTTGATTACTGTATTTTTGCCTTGCGGCATTAGAAGATTCTTGCCATTTCATTAATATATTTTTGCCCTCCGGCATTAGAAGATTCTCGCCATTCAATTACTGTGTTTTTGGCCTGCAGCGTTAGAAGATTCTTGCCATCCAATGCATTTTTGCCTTGCAGCGTTAGAAGATTCTCACTGTCTGATTACTGTCGTTTTGACCTGTGGCGTTAGAAGATTCTTGCTATCTGATTACTGTATTTTTGCCCTATGGCATTAGAAGATTCTCGCCATTTGATTACTGTATTTTTGCTCTGTGGCGTTAGATCATTCTTACCATCCAATTACTGTATTTTTGCCCTGCAGTGTTAGAAGATTCTCACTGTCTAATTACCGTATTTTTGCACTGTGGCATTAGAAGATTCTCACCCTCAAATTAATGTATTTTTCCCTGTGGCGTTAAAAGATTCTCACCATCTGATTACTTTATTTTGGCCCTGCGCTATTAGAAGATTGTTGCCATCCAATTACTGTATTTTTGTGCTGCAGCCTTAGAAGATTTTCGCCATTCAATTACTGTTTTTTTGCCCTGAAGCGTTAGAAGATTCTCACCATCTGATTACTGTATTTTGCCCTATGGCGTTAGAAGATTCTTGCCATCCAATTACTGTATTTTTTGTCTTGTGGCGTTAAAAGATTCTGGCTGTCTGATTATTGTATTTTTGCACTGCAGGGTTAGAAGATTCTTGCCATCCAATTACTGTATTTTTGCCCTTGCAGCGTTGGAAGATTCTCTTTGTCTGAATAATGTATTTTTGTCCTGTGGAGTAAAAAGATTCTTGCGGTCTGATTACTGTATTTTTGCCCTGTGGCGGTAAAAGATTCTTGCCGCCCAATTACTATTTTTTCCCTGAGGCCTTAGAGGATTCTCACCATTTGATTACTGTATTTTTGCCTTGCGGCATTAGAAGATTCTTGCCATTTTATTATTGCATTTTTTCCCTCCGGCATTAGAAGATTCTCGCCATTCAATTACTGTATTTTTGGCCTGCAGTGGTAGAAGATTCTTGCCATCCAATGCATTTCTGCCTTGCAGCGTTAGAAGATTCTCACTGTCTGATTATTGTAGTTTTGCCCTGTGGCGTTAGAAGATTCTCGCTATCTGATTACTGTATTTTTGGCCTATTGCGTCAAAAGATTCTCACCATCTGATTACTTTATTTTTGCCCTGCGCTATTAGACGATTGTTGCCATCCAATTACTCTATTTTTGTCCTGCAGCCTTAGAAGATTTTCGCCATTCAATTACTGTATTTTTGCCCTGAAGCGTTAGAAGATTCTCACCATCTGATCACTGTATTTTGCCCTATGGCGTTAGAAGATTCTTGCCATCCAATTACTGTATTTTTTGTCTTGTGGCGTTAAAAGATTCTGGCTGTCTGATTATTGTATTTTTGCACTACAGGGTTAGAAGATTCTTGCCATCCAATTACTGTAGTTTTACCCTGCAGCGTTGGAAGATTCTCTTTGTCTGAATAATGTATTTTTGTACTGTGGAGTAAAAAGATTCTTGCGGTTTGATTACTGTATTTTTGTCCTGCAGCGTTAAAAGATTCTTGCCGCCCAATTACTATTTCTTCCCTGAGGCCTTAGAGGATTCTCGCCATTTGATTACTGTATTTTTGCCTTGTGGCATTAGAAGATTCTTGCCATTTCATTATTGTATTTTTGCCCTCCGGCATTAGAAGATTCTCGCCATTCAATTACTGTATTTTTGGCCTGCAGCGTTAGAAGATTCTTGCCATCCAATGCATTTTTGCCTTGCAGCGTTAGAAGATTCTCACTGTCTGATTACTGTATTTTTGCCCTATGGCGTTAGAAGATTCTTGCCATTTGATTACTGGATTTTTGCTCTGTGGCGTTAGATCATTCTTACCATCCAGTTACTGTATTTTTGCCCTGCAGTGTTAGAAGATTCTCACTGTCTAATTACTGTATTTTTGCTCTGTGGCGTCAGAAGATTCTCCCCTTAAATTAATGTGTTTTTCCCTGTGGCGTTAAAAGATTCTCACCATCTGATTAGTTTATTTTTGCCCAGCGCTATTAGAAGATTGTTGCCATCCAATTACTGTATTTTTGTCCTGCAGCCTTAGAAGATTTTCGCTATTCATTTACTGTATTTTTGCCCTGAAGCATTAGAAGATTCTCACCATCTGATTACTGTATTTTTGCCCTGCGGCATTAGAAGATTCTCACAATCTGATTACTGTATTTAGCCCTATTGCGTTAGAAGATTCTTGCCACCCAATTACTGTATTTTTTGTCTTGTGGCGTTAGAAGATTCTGGCTGCCTGATTATTTATTTTTGCACTGCAGGGTTAGAAAATTCTTGCCATCCAATTACTGTATTTTTGACCTGCAGCGTTGGAAGATTCTTGCTGTCTGAATAATGTATTTTTGTCCTGTGGAGTTAGAAGATTCTTGCGGTCTGATTACTGTATTAGTGCCCTGCAGCGTTAGAAGATTCTTGCCATCCTATTACTATATTTTTGCCCTCTGACATTAGAGGATTTTCACTGCCTGATTACTTTATTTTTGCCCTGTGGAGTTAGAAGATTCTCGCTGTCTGATTACTGTATTTTTGCCCTGCAGCGTTAGAAGATTCTTGCCATCCATCTACTATTTTTTTCCCTGCGGCATTAGAAGATTCTTGCCATCCAATTACTGTATTTTTGTCTTGCAGTTTTAGAAGATTCTTGCCATCTGATTAATGTATTTTTGCCCTGTGGATTTAGAAGATTGTTGCTGTCTGATTACTGTATTTTTTCAGAAGATTCTCTCCATCCAATTACTATTTTTTCCCTGTAGCATTAGAAGATTGTTGGCATCCTATTGCTGTATTTTGCCCTGCGGCGTTAGAGGATTCTTACTGCCTGATTACTGTATTTTTGCCCTGTGGAGTTAGAAGATTCTCGCTGTCTGATTACTGTATTTTTGCCCTGCAGCGTTGGAAGATTTTTGCCATCTGATTATTGTATTTTTGCCCTGCGGCATTAGAACATTTTCACCATCCCATTACTTTAGTTTTGTCTTGCAACGTTAGAAGATTCTTGCCGTCTGATTACTGTATTTTTGCCCTGCGGTGTTGGAAGATTCTCGCCATCTGATTACTTTATTTTTACCCTGCAGCTTTAGAAGATTCTCACCATCCAATTACTGTATTTTTGCCTTGTGGCGTTAGAAGATTCTTGCCATTCAATTATTGTATTTTTGCCCTGTGGTGTTAGAAGATTCACACTGTCTGATTACTGTATTTTTTCCCTGAGGCGTTAGAAGATTCTTGGCGTCCAATTACTGTATTTTTGCCCTGTGGCGTTAGAAGAGCCTGGCCATCTGATTACTGTATTTTTACCCTGCTCTGCTGGAAGATTCTCACCATCTGATTACTGTATTTTTCCCTGCAGCGTTAAAATATTCTCAACATCTAATTACTGTTGCAGTAATTTAGTTTGAACTTTTTCTATACATTTGATATCTTCCTTTAAAAAAGGTGACCACACATAGGATTCAAATTTAACTAAAGGTCAAATATATGTTTTAAAAGCTTTTAACAAAACACCCATGTCTCTTGTTTGAAAAGCCCTAAAGAGATTTGATATTCTGATAACAACTTTTCCCCCTATTTCAGAACAATATGTGGAAATTTTTAAGTCCTCGCTTATAGTTATACCTAAGTCCTTGACTATTGTTTTATCATGGGGACGCCGGAGCGCCACGGGGGATTTATTAGAGCCTGGGGCGCCACGCCAACCATTATTAGAAAACATGGGTAAATTTTGAAATTCAGAACCATCTTCTTCTTTTTTTCTTCTTCTTCTTTTTTTATTATTATTATTATTATTATTATTATTATTATTATTATTATTATTATTATTATTATTATTATTATTATTATTATTATTATTATTATTATTATTATTATTATTATTATTATTATTATTATTATTATTATTATTATTATTATTATTATTATTATTATTATTATTATTATTATTATTATTATTATTATTATTATTATTATTATTATTATTATTATTATTATTATTATTATTATTATTATTATTATTATTATTATTATTATTATTATTATTATTATTATTATTATTATTATTATTATTATTATTATTATTATTATTATTATTATTATTATTATTATTATTATTATTATTATTATTATTCCAACACTCAATCGTTAAAAGCGATATTCCTCATTTGTTACTGATTGATCAAAAATAAACATGGGCTCATTGGAAAAAAGAAGAAATTATGCAACTTTCTTAGCAGAAATTTTTTCATTTAGGTCCTTGTTATCGATTTATTGATAAACAAATTGAAAAAATAGACAAATAAAAACTCCTGACCGCACAATACCAGCCCTTTGGCAACAATAACGGTTGTACAAAGCAGACAACGAACAGTCCCTTATAAAAATCGCACAAAAAACAGACCGGTTTTAATTGATGGCAGAAACCAAACCAGTTCCCAGCGCCATCTGCTTCAACTGCGCGGAAAATGACGAAAACAACAGAGTACTTTTTTTATTTCTTGCATTACTGATGACAAAATTAATTCAAAGATTTATTTTAAAAAAATAATAATAAGTTACACGGCGGTTTAGCCTCACAGCACTGAGCACAATATAATTAAAGAACATTGGGAAAATTTTTAGTAATTTATGTTCATCTTCTTCTATTTATTATTATAATTGTAACGCTCATTATCTTAAAATCATTATACTTTCATCGTTCACTTGGCGATTTAACCCTGCGGTACCGCACCAACTATAATCAGAGAATCTGGATAAAATTTGTAATTTATGTTTATCGTCATCTTCTTCTAATTTTTTTTTTATTCCAAAAAATAATTAGAAGAAGATAACGATAAACATAAATTACAAATTTTATCCAGATTCTCTGATTATAGTTGGTGCGGCCTACCGGCAAAATCGCCAAGTGAACGATGAAAGTATAATGATTTTAAGATAATGAGCGTTACAATCAAAGAAGATGAACATAAATTACTCAAAATTTTCCGATGTACTTTAATTATATTGTGCTCAGTGCTGTGAGGCTAAACTCGCCGTGTAACTATTATTATTATTTTTCAATGAATCTTTGAATTTTGTAATACAGTAATGCAAAAAATAAAAAAAGTACTCTGTTGTTTTCGTCATTTCCCGCGCAGATGGCGCTGGGAACTGGTTTTTCGTTTTATCCCCGTCAATTGGAATTTCGGTTAGTATTTTGTGCCGATTATTTCAACCATTACTTGTTGCCAAAGGGCTGGTTATATACGGTAGGGGTTTTTTTATTTGTATTTTCATTTGTTTATCAATAATCGATAACAAGACCTAAATGAAAAAAAATTCTCAGAAAACTGCATAAGTTCTTCTTTTTTTCAAATCACCATGTATTTTGATCAAATCAGGGTAACAAACAATATCCGCTTTTTAACGATTGATGCTTGGAATAATAATAATAATAATAATAATAATAATAATAATAATAATAATAATAATAATAATAATAATAATAATAATAATAATAATAATAATAATAATAATAATAATAATAATAATAATAATAATAATAATAATAATAATAATAATAATAATAATAATAATAATAATAATAATAATAATAATAATAATAATAATAATAATAATAATAATAATAATAATAATAATAATAATAATAATTAATAATAATAATAATAATAATAATAATAATAATAATAATAATAATAATTAAAATAATTATAATAATAATAATAATAATAATAATAATAATAATACTAATAATAATAATAATAATAATAATAATAATAATAATAATAAAAAAAGAAGAAGAAGAAAGAAGAAGATGGTTCTAAAATTCAAAATTTACCCATGTTTTCTAATAATGGTTGGCGTGGCGCCCCCAGGCTCTAATAAATCCCCCGTGGCGCTCCGGCGTCCCCATAAATAAAACAATAGTCAAAAACTAAGTATAACTATAAGCGAGGACTTAAAAATTTCCACATATTGTTCTGAAATAGGGGAAAAGTTGTTATCAGAATATCAAATCTCTTTTTAGGCTTTTCAAACAGAGCATCGGGTGTTTTGTTAAAAGCTTTTAAAACATATATTTGACCTTTCAGTTAAATTTGAATCCTACTGTGTGGCAGCCTTTTTTTAAAGGAAATATCAAATGTATAGAAAAAGTTCAAACTAAATTACTGCAACAGTAATTCAATGTTGAGAATATTTTAACGCTGCGGGAAAAAATACAGTAATAAAATGGGGTGAGAATCTTGCCACAGCGGGGTAAAAATACAGTAATCAGATGGCCAGCTTCTCTAACGCCACAGCAAAAATACGGTAATTCGAACCCAGAAAACTATCAGGAAAAAAATTGCGTAATTTGCCAGACAGTGTAAACTGTTCTGACACCACAGGGCAAAAATACAATAATTGAATGGCAAGAATCTTCTACAACGCCAGCAAGGCAAAAATACAGTAATTCCGATGCGTAAATTGTTTCTAGACTACAGGTAGAGAGTGACGAGATGGCGAGAATCTCCGACACCGCAGGGCCAACGGCAAGAAGAGTGTGCTCTAACGTTGCAAGAGACGAAACTAATTAATCGAACGTGAAAATGTTCTAAAAATTTTCCCGCAGGGCAAAAAGTGCGATAATCAGATGGCAAAAATACTTTCCAACGCTGCAGGGCCGAAAAGTGCACAGACAGCGAGAATCTTCTAAGGCACAGAGTACAGTGCGGGCGGTAAGAATATGCCCTAACGCCGCAGGGCAAAAAGTGCAAAATGCCAACAATCTTCTAATGCTACAGGGGGGAAAAAGATAATTGGATGGAGAGAATCTTCTGAAAAAAGTGCGGTAATGCGACGGCGACAATCTTCTAAATCCACAGGCCACGTGCATTAATCAGATGGCAAGAATCTTCTAAAACTGCAAGACAAAAATACAGTAATTGATGGCAAGGAGAGTCTTTTCTAATGCCGCAGGAGGTAGATAAATGGCAAGAGTGTTATGTAAGGGCGAAAATACAGTAATCAGACAGCGAATCTCTAACTCCGCAGGGCAAAAAAAAAAGTGGGTCGGCAGTGAAAATCCTCTCACAAGAAAGGCAAAGTAGGTAATAGGATGGCAATCCTTCTAACGCTGCTAGGACAGCTCATCAGGTAATCGAGCGC
>JASAMX010012814.1:0-26560 GCA_030248175.1 Microlaimidae sp. YZB2_3
CATAAACCCAGACCTGTGCACTGCCCCCCGGGGGTTAAAACGGGGGGGGGGGGCAATTCCAAAACGGGGGGGGGGCACGGGGGGGCAACTTTTTTGAAACGGGGGGGGGGCAATAAAACGGGGGGGCAAGCAGGGGGAAAAAAAAATGAGAAAAAAAGGAGAAAAAATTTGAAAAAAAGAAGGGAAAAGGGAAAAAGGTAGAAAAAAAGCGGGAATAAGGTAAAAATAGGTCTAAAATGGCTTAAAATACATTGAAATAGGCTAAAAACTGCAAAAAATTCGCGATGATGGCGTCATCATAGGTCAAAAATGGCGTCATATTTTTAGGGTACTTTTTCATTTTTTCGCGGGGGGGGGGGCAATAAAACGGGGGGGGAGCAAACCCTCCAATAAAACGGGGGGGGGCATTTTCAGACCGTGCACAGGTCTGCATAAACCATAATAATTATAATTATAATTGCCATTATAATAAGCCTCTCCATTTAAATGACACTCTCTACTATAATGGCATAGTAGCCATTTTAATTCGGCGAGTTAAAATGGAGAGGAAGCTATTATAATAGCCAGTTATTGATTTAATTTCACTTCATATATACTCACAAGTGTAATACTGTCGGGGCCGCACGAGTTTTCCCATATTAGTTTAATACTGTCGGACACGCAGAAACTCCTGCGGCCCGGACAGTATTACACCTGTGAGTATATATTAAGTAAAATTAAATCAATAACTGGCTATTATAATAACTTCTTCTCCATTTTAACTCGCCGAATTAAAATGGCTACTATGCCATTATAGTAGAGAGTGTCATTTAAATGGAGAGGCTTATTATAATGGCCTACTTTTCCGCACTTTTTTTATATAGGAGTTGCACATTTTTCGGTATATTATATATTTTTGATTAGATTAGACGAAATAAAATAGATAAAAGATTTTTAAAATTTTACCATCTTAAGTTAAAGATAATTTGAAATAGTTGTATGCATTCTTGTGTACTCTTTAAAGTTGAATTTTTATTTAAAATTTTGAAATTTGATTTATCCTCTTTAAACAAGCTAAATCTTTTTTGCATTGATTTTTTTTATTTGTGAAACTTGTAAAGAGCTTTTTAGAAAGCTAAGAATGGGAGGATTTTTTTAGTGGGTTGCACACGTGCATAATAAAAGACTAATCAAAAACGCGATGTTTTTTTAAATTGTAAAAGCAAAGTTCTTATTCAATAAATCACCCTGAAAGATCATATTATTTATTTTGCGTTAAGATACTGAACGATTTTGAAAAGTGCAATTTTTAAAATGATAAGGAAGGTGTGTGATCACTCATTTTTGCTGGTGAAACCGATTTTTAAAAAACTCCCCTTGTTCTCAATTTTTAAAAAATCAATTAATTTATCTAATTCATTTTATAATGTTCTAAATTTTCTGATCATTTTTAAATTTGCGGAAATTAAGAACTCAAGTGGGTCAGTTTTCAAAACGATTGAAGAGCTGCAGTTTAAACGATTTAATAAATAGTAAATTTCTTTGCTTTATGTTTCAAAACGTTTCTTTTACTATTATTAATGTGGATATTAATTTTAATTATATCCAACATCGATATACAAAACTAGAAAGGAGAGGGCCCGTAGGGCCCTCGCCTTTCTAGTTATAATTATACGCCATTATTTTTTAGTTCGTTCAGCAAGAGAAGGAAATTTAGATGGTCAACTGATGGGGCTAGTTTCTAACAATTGCAAGCTGGTCGCTAAACAAATGGATGCTCAGTTTTTAAACTTTGACTCAGATGCGTTTATTGAAAAAATGGTACGGATCATATGATAATTAAATAATATGCATTATTTTAAAAATAAACACGAAAGAAAATATATAGGGTAGTGCATTTAATTTCGGCACTTTTCCCAATTGGGCATTTTTGATTTTGGACTATATCTTCGGTAATCCTGGACGTAATACGACGTTTGATAGCTCGAATGAGAGCTAATTATATGTAGATGACTGTCGTGAGCTTTTTATTTTTTATGTTATGATATTTTCATGTGAAATTATGTGATTTATAAAAAAATAAATTTGTTACTCGTTTTTAGAACATGGGCATTTCATGATTACGCAATAAATTGGTTTAAAAATTAAACTGTCCTGGTAAAATTTAGTCTATTTTCCGAATTTTTAGTCCCCGTGGTTCTACGTTGCGTCTGTGGTGAGCAATCGCTATAAAATAAAATAGTGTAATTTCGGCACTCATATGCTGTAGGTAAAAACGGATTGAATTAAGTGGTCGGATGTTAAATTGTAGTTGTAAATAGTTTAAAGACAACGTTGAAATGTGTAGGGGTCATAGCACTGCACTTAAACTCGATTAAGAGGGTCCTTTTAAAAAGTGCCGAAATTAAATGCACTTTTTCCCCAAATTTTGCTCATTTTGATACCATTTGGCATTTTAGCTGTAACTTTTTGCCAGTTACACGTTAAACAACAAGTAGAAGCTTAAATTAAAGAAAACTGTCTGAAGATAATGATAGGGTTTTAAGTTTTTGAAAATGATGATTTTTTGACTGAGAAACAATCGATAGTTTGTAAAGTGCCGAAATTAAATGCACATAATTTAATTTCGGCAATTTTCCATTTTTTTTTAAACTGATTTAATTAAGTAAAAAAATACTTTCGTACAGTGAAACTTTTGTGACGCAACGCAGTATCGTGAAAGCTTCAAAATGAGCTATCAAACATGAAAATCGGGCCATACAGTAAAAAGTTACATCGGAAAAACAAAAAAGTGCCGAAATTAAATGCACTACCCTAAGCAGAAGCCCTCATGGCTTCGGTCGGTTACCATACTATATATCGGCATTCACGAAGCCGGCGTCTCACGCCCGGCGTGTCATGTACATCTTCATGACAATAGTTTGACTATTAAGTTGTTTTTGGTCTTTTCTTTAAAAAAATAAATAAAACGGCTTGTACTGCTTAAGCTCTCTCCGTAAAGTTTTCTTAAGTATGGAAAATCGCGATTTTTGGCATACGAGATCTCGCGAAATACAGAAATGTTTCCATAAAAATTAATATGGGTGTTAAAAAGGCACAAATACCACGATTGTAAAGTGCACATTCATTATAATTATTGGTACTAATTAAAATAATTGATATTGAAAATCAAATTGCAACGAAATTTTTGTAAAACTTTTAAAAATATGCACTACCTACTCAGTATTTAGTAGGAAAAATATTTCAATAAAGAGAAACTGTTACCCTTTTTCACTTACGTAAAAATTAATGAAAATATTTTTGTATTTATGGTTTAATATACGATTTTCCGTGAAAAATTGGGGTTAATTTCTTCAAAATTGCGACGATATAAAAAACCTAGATTTAATTTATTTTGGTGAAATTAAAAACTCCGAATAGTATGTTTTTATTGAAACATATGATTTTTAAACTGCCATAATAGCTCTCGTGCTGTTAATCTGTTGTGTGTTGTGTGCATATTTTAGATTTAATAATGGCCGTGGGTTTATAAACCTCTTTTAGAAAAGCAAAGCAGATGGACATGTGGCGCAGTCGGCAACGCCTAGGACTTAACTTTTTGAGGTCGAGGGATCAATTCCCACTGTGAACATATTTTCATTGCCACATTTTTTATTTAATATTAATATTTATTTTAGATTTATTATAATTTTTTCAATGAATCAAAACAAAAAAAATTATTTGTAAATATTTAAACCGCATTTGTTTCCTACTTTTTGCCGCTTATTCGAATTTTCGTCGTTGGTATATTTTAAAATATTATAATTCTCTATAATTACAATAAATAATAAAATACATTTTATATAAGCAAAAAAAATAATTTTTGCTCTGTATTTCTACTGTTTTTTTATTGAACGATATGAATTGAAAACTGTCCTGAGAGACCTTAAAACTAAATAATATAGATTAAATTCTTTTCATAAATATTAGATTATTTGTAAAATAGGCTAATTTCAATAAAAATTTTCAGTTTCAAATTAGATTAAAGTGGCGTTCAACAAAACCAAAAAAAAGCTTGCACGCCAATTGTCATTAAGATGTTTGTGACACGTTGGTCGTGAGACGCTGATTTCGTGAATACAGCCGATAAACTCTTCTAATTTCTTGATAAATTATAGCGATTCTAAAAAAATTAAAAAAACCAGGGTTGTTGAAACACCCAGGACCAAAATTACGTTATTGAATGATTTTAAAAAATAGAAACCACCTTAACCACTTGTTCATTTTAATTATTCAGAAGTTAGTAAATTTTAAATTTTATATAAGTTTTAGTTTGTTTTTTTGTTTTTGTTTTTGTTTCTATTTTTATTTCATTGTTTTTTTTAAAATAAACCTCACATTAATATTTCTAAACCTTCTGGTTTTCCCAAAATCTTCTTCAAGGGGTGGGTGGGGGTCTAAAACTGAACTCTATACCAGAAACAGCGATAAGGTTTTAGGCGGTAATAGATAGAATATTTATAGCTGACCCTCTTTTGCACTAAAAAACCCAGTCAAATCTAAAAACTCCAGCTTTTCCTTAATTTATTATTATTTATGTTCATCCTACTCAAAAACATTTTGCAGGTTTCCTTCTATATCGGCAGAAAAACAAAGAGAAAATCCATAAATAAACGTCAAGACGAACCTATGGACCTCGATGATCCGGAAACGTCGTCTCAACAGCCTTCCCATCCATCCTCAATCACCAAAGATAATTGGCTTAAAGTAGGAAAAATAGCTGTTCCGATGTTGCGGGATTGCCCGAAGTTTAATTTCTTGTAAGTAAATTGTAGCTTTTGTTTCCTTTATCCTGCGTGTTTATGCTGCGATTGGTTGTTATTGGTGGCATTAGAAGTGATTTCAAATATTTTATTAATTATTTTTTAAAATATTATTTTTGTCGCCTAGATTTGGATTGTTTGATTTTGGAGCGGACCAACCGAGGGTGTCCAGAGTTAAAACGGAATCTCGTAGAACAAAAGCACCAATGGAAACAGTGATTCCGCAAGATGTAAGACTGTTACAAATATTTTAATGGTCTAGTTCAGCAACTGATGTTGTTGTTGTTGAATAACCTGAAACTTATCTTCCCTATGCAGATTATGCAAAGGGGACGCGCTAAGACAAGCCAGGAGGGGCGAAAATGTTTAACATAAATATCATATAATATCAAACATATAATATCAATGGAATAAAACAATAGTTATCTGGAAAATGTTTTTGACAATGGTCCAGAGATTGGCCGTTTTTAAGTTATATCCCTTTAAACAAAGTGGGGTTTAAAGGTGCGATACCGAGTCAAACTTTTTGCTTTCAATTTTGATTATTTTTTGTGAAAACCTTACCCCTGCCTCGAATAGCCCGCAAAATTTTTTTCATCAAAATATTTCCAGTGGTTCGGGAGATATGACCCTACAAAAATAGTGTGTTTCGATAATTCTGTACTTGAAAGGTTGCTCAATGGGTATTTAAATTTAAATTACAAAATATGCACTTAAAAAAAGCAGCTACTTTCTAGTCTTTAATTTAATACCTTGACATAGATGTTTTTGGTCGGGTCCGCTAGGGGGGTCCACCTCCGGGTGGAAGGCCAAAAATTTTTGTTTTTTTTTGGGGGGGGGGGTCCGGACCCCCTGGCTATTTAGGGGGGTCAATCCCGGGTGCCGGATTTAAAATTTAGGGGGGGGGGTCAGGGGGGTCCGATTTTTTAACAAAGTTTTTTAAATCAATAATTTAAGCGTTTTTAGGTCTAATATTGAATTTTATATACTAAAACAGCCTATTTAGGCCTAAAAAGTGTATTTAAACACTGTTTTTAACTAAAAAACCGTTTTTTTGAAATTGGTCGGGGGGGAGGGGGTTCAGCCTTGTTAGGGGGTGGTCTAGCCGGAACGCTCTCAAGCTTTGCGGGGAAGGGGGGAGGGGGCTGGATTTTTTCTAGGGGGGAAATCAAAAATTTTGGCTCTGGGGGGAAGTGGACCCCTTTCCCCGCCCGCTCCCCCATAAACATCTGTGTACCTTGATCGTTAAGATTGGTGCAGTATTTGTCCAGATATTGCAATTCCCGTACACAAAACCCGCAATTTTTTCGCTAAAAATACAAAGTGGCGGCAAAAAAGGTTGGGCAAACTTAATCAAATCACTGTCGTCGTTTGGTTTTTTCAGAAAAAGATCACGGGAAATGCAATATCTCAACAAATACTAGACCAATCTTAACGATCAAAGTATCAAATTAAAGTAAAACGTAGCCGCTTTCTTTGAGTGCATAATTTGTAACGTGAATTGTTATACCATTGAGAAATCTTTCAAGTTCAGAATGGTCGAAATCGTCATTTTTCGAGGGTCATATTATCTCCTAAACTACTGGAGATAATTATCCTATTTTAATGCAAATCCTACTAGAGGACATAGGAATAAGTTGAAAGTTCAAAAAAGTAGAATAGATGTTAGAAAACATTATTTCTGTAATAGGATTGTTTCAAAATGAAATTCCTTGTCTGAACATCAAATTTCAGCTACTTCATTAAATATTTTCAAAAAAAAGACTAGGCAGTGGTCCTTTTTAGAGCTTATTGTTTAAAGCCTTAGGATCACATCTATTAAACCAAGTTGACTGTCGTTTATGTATTTCCATTAAGCGAGACCGCGTTCGGATCTCTTAAATTGTGTGTTAATATTGTTTTTTATATTATGTTGGTTTTTTAGAAAAATAAATAAATAAATAAAATAGTCTGATGAAAAAATTTTGTGGGTTATTGGGGATAAGGATAAGGCTTTCACAAAAAACAATCAAAATCTTTTAATTCGGTACCGCACCTTTAAGGTCTTTCGGGATTTTTCACAGCGTTAAGTCGTAACTATAACTAATAGCAAGCAATACAGATATGATTTGGTTTGAAATTTTGTAAATAATTAAAGTAGGTATATTAAAAAATTTTTATAATGTGTAAAATACAAAGTCGACTAAGTCACGAAAAGCAAAAAACACGCTATATAAAAATGATGTTTTTAATTTAAAACTCTAAAAAACTTATAGTAAAAATAAATACGTCTAAAACGCATTAAAATAAATAAAAAAATAATTACAATTATAGTTTTTCCACTAGGAATGAACCTTTAGACCATTCTAGTGGTCAGTGGCGTGTCTAGGATTTCATATGGGGGGCGGTCTGGGGGGGTAAATACTAACCCTGAAAGGGGGTCTGGGGGGCGGCCGCCCTGGAGGTCTGGGAGGGGCAGCCGGGGGGGTCTGGAGGGCAAGTGCCCCCAAGGGTCAAGGCAGGGACGTAACCAGGGGAGGCGGCCGCCCCGCCCCCCGGAAATTGTCACCAGATAGTAAAATTTGGGGATTTTCAGAGGCTAAAAATTTAAAATTTTCTAGCGCCTCACTACTCGCTCGGCGCGAAACTATAAAATAATTTTAGTACCACAATTGACCCCCAAAAACAAAAAAAAATTTCGCTTCGCATAGCGGTCACTTTCTATAGTACATACATATATCTCGCTATTTATCTTGCCTAATGCTAATGTTATTTCAAAGTTAGTACAATATTTTTATAAGTAATAAGTACTACGCAGAAAGTCAAACAAACAATCATATTGGTTGAATTATGTACCTCCCCCTCCTAAATTTTCCAGCCACCTATAGCATTGGCTCAGATTTTTTTTTCATATAAGTAGGTACCATAAAAACATGGAGTTGAGATTCTGCTCATGTGCTTTGGTTTACAATGTGGGTGTAGCTAAGGGGTCTGAAAGGTCTCTAAATTCTTTTATGTGAAATCCAGGCTATGTTAATATTATGTGCTAATGTAATTTTTATCTAAGAAAACATGTTTTTACCGCTAAAAACATTAGATAATACGTTATTAGGCATAAAACAGTGTATTATACAGCTTTATCTACGTTTATCCCTGCTTTTTTAACGTTTTCAAAAATTAAGGGGGAAGCTGCACCCCCCCCCCCCCGAAATTTTTTTGTACTACAATCCGCCCCCCCCCCCCAAATGAAACCCTAGGTACGTTCCTGGGTCAAGGGGCAGAGCCCCTTGTTAGGAGGGTCTGGGTGGAAAATTTTTAATTTAAGGCACTAAAATACACTGGAAATTTTAATTCCAGATGATACTAATAAGAAAATTTAAGGTTTTTTATCCCTTTACATTAATTAAAACATGTGTTATACCCCCAAAAATCTCGATTATAGCCGACACCAACCCCCCCCCCTAAAATTTGGGGGTACCCCGGACACCCCCCTAAAATTTAGGGGGTCCCAGTACTAAAAACGCTAAAATTGGGGTATTTGAGGTATACTCCAAAAAAAAATTTGGGACACCCCCCCCCCAATTTCAGGGGTCGAGTATGTCCCCCAAAATCCGGGAGGCTGCCCGCCCACCTATGGTTACAACCATAGGTGGGCGGCCTCTCGAATTTTGGAGGGGGGTCAAAGTTTGGCCGGGGTGTGTCCGGCAAGACCCAAATTTTGATGGGGGGTGTACCCAATATTTCCGCGCTGCCTTAAAATGGGCTTAAAACGCGTAAAAAAAGTAAAACAACCATATAAATGTTTTAAAACTGTGTAAAATTAAAATAAGACCTTATTGCAACTTATAAATTTTACTTTTTAATTCATTAATAATATTATTTATTATTAATAATATCATTAATAATAATTCATTAATTTTTAATTCATTCATTAAACCAGGTCCCATTTAAATGGGATCTTTGGATTTTGGTCCCATTTAAATGGGATCCCATTTAAAAAA
The DNA here is from genome assembly GCA_030248175.1 of Microlaimidae sp. YZB2_3. Lineage (NCBI taxonomy): Eukaryota > Metazoa > Nematoda > Chromadorea > Desmodorida > Microlaimidae > Microlaimidae sp. YZB2_3. The sequence continues at coordinate 8,762 of JASAMX010012814.1, forward strand.
GTCGCATTTAAATGGGATCCCATTTAAATAGGTCCCATTTAAATGGGACTTATTTAAATGGGATCCCATTTAAATGGGACCTAATTAAATGAGATCCCATTTAAATGGGACTTATTTAAATGGGATCCCATTTAAATGGGATCCCATTTAAAAGCACGTTTTTGGGTTTTAAAGGCACATTTTGTTTGCGTTGTTTTTAATCATCAACATATGTTCAAGTAAATTCCCTAAGCTAGAGTGGAATAAAAAGGCAAGAAGTTATTTTTTTTACATTTCTACTACTGAAATTTATTTTTGCAGAAGTTATTTTTTCCAAAGATTTTATCAAAAAAAACTCAATTATTTTAATCAAGAGTCTATAAAAAGAGTCTAAATATAGAAATTAGAAGCAAAAAAACTGCAATTCGCTTGGTATTTTCATTTTATACGAAGATATGTTTTAGAAAAACCAGTAATCAAATAATTTCTTGGCGTTCTCATCCCACTTATGAGTGTTTAATATTAATTTATTAGTTTTTTGCAAAAGCAGGGTTTAAAGCTCCAGAGCTTCAGAGTAAGCTTTAAACATTATCATTGTTTTTATTAAAAAGCTATGGTGTAAATTGTGTGTAAAATTACCTTTAAAAATTTCGTGTTTAATTAGTAATGATGTTTTTTTAAACAATGTAGTTTGTTATTAAATTGCATTATATTTAAGCAAGAAAACATGATATTTAATATTTATAATAAAACACGAAACGGCTTATGTAACGTTTTGTGTTTGTCTACGCATTCAAACGATTAAAATTTAGTTTAGCCTATTCAATTGAAAAAATTTACATATTTGTGGCAAACGTATTTTTTCTTAGCTCAGTACCCTCGTCGCCTCGTGTCCAGTACCCTCGTGTCCAGTACCCCCGTGTCCAGTACCCTCGTGTCCTAGAATCATACATACATGGGCGTAGCCAGGGGGGGTCTAGGGGGTCTAGACTAGACCCCCTTTTTGGATCCGCAAAGGGAAAATTTGGGGTTAGAGCCCCCTTTTTGGGTCGCCAAGCATAAAAATTGGGGGTCTAGAAAGACCATTTTTAAAAATTTTTCTCACGCTTCGCTCAGCGCTCCATTAATTATATAGTCTCCCTCCACTTGCAAATTTGTATTACTTTGTTTTGTAATCTTGGTATGACCACGCTAGACCCACCCCATTCTTAATGTTTTAATTGGTCTCCACTTCCAAATTTGTGTTACTTTGTTTTTTAATCTTGATACGACCACGCTGGACCCCACCTTTTAGATTATTATATAGTGGTATTAAAAATTTAAAGGCCTCCTGGTTACAGCCATGGGAGGTTAGCCCCCCGTGCCCACATATGTCTATGGCCACTAAAAACAGTTTAAAATCTTTGTTTTTCCGCATTTTGAAAAAAATAAACCACCATTTTGTATGGTATTCTTTTAATAGTCATCTACCATAATTCAAACGTAAATTTTTAGGTGCTCATAGATGAATACGGTCACCGGAGCTAAATCACGGCTAAAACTGTATTTAAAATTCTAGGAGGGGGTTGGACCCAGGGTTTTTAAAGTGGGTGGGGGAATCGACCCACGGGTGTCCGCTATAATCGGGATTTTGGGGGGAGTATAACCCCCAAACCCCCCTCCCCCGCCCACCTATGCGGTTTGCCATTTGAGTTTTCTTGTTATTTCATTCACTGCATTTCCAAATTATTTTTTATCCAATCACTGCATTTTAGTAAAATTTCCAATTATGCTGTTTAGAGTCGTGTTCTTATAGCATGATACAGGTACTAAACGCGTTCCAAAAATCGGTTTGAGAATTCCAGTCGACAAACATGGCTAAAAACATGTTTTTATGTAAATTTTGACCTGAAGATCTCGATTTCAAACTTTAAAAAGTGAATAAAACACGATTTTAGATAATATAGGGTGAAATATAGGCAAACAATTTTTACTGTTAAGAAAAAAATTAGTAAACAATTAAATCAAATTAAAAATGTTGTTTTAACATTGCTGGAAGCAGTGGCGTAACCAGGATTTCATTTCGGGGAGGGGAAGAAAAATTGTTACAGGAGCGGCGTGAAGCGCGCCGGCCGCGCCGCCTAGCGGCGCCAACTGACGCGAAGCGTCGGCTGTGGGTCTGGGGAGTGTCTCCCCAGCCGCCGGATGCGAAAATTTTTTTAAATATGTACTTAAAACTGCTTTAGAATCGTCCCCTAGCAATCGCGTGAACATACATTTTACTTTTGATTTTCTACCTAATTTCTATACAGTTTTATCTATTCTTTAAAATTGATCTGGCGATGAAATTGTATTTAATATAACTATCTATTGCCTGATTTCCTTAAATTTTGTGCATGAGTATGGTTAAAATTTTAATAACAAAAAATATTACTGATACTATAAATCTGACCTTTCCGCGTAGCGGGAAAAATTTTTATACTTATTTATGGTTTTGAGTGCACTAAGATTTGTATTAAATTTTATAACACAATATTTGAAAAGTAAAAAAAGAAACCTACACAAAATGCCCCGCCTCGCCAGGAAAAAGGGGGTGGAGAAAGACGGACTACCACACAAGTAAAAAAATCGTTGTTGAGGGATTTAAAACAGCCATTATCAAACTTTATCTCATAACATAGGAGTTTTAAAATGTATATAGTATTGCCATTCAATATCTAAGGCAAAAGCATATGTCTTAGCTATGTATTGATAGGTACAATCGATCTAAATTTAAAAAGCTTATATAAATTAGCAAAGTACACTTCCCGCGAAGCGGGAAAAATTTCAGTTTTTTAAGTATTTTTATGCTATTGGAACGCACCAGAAATGTTTCTGAATTTATAGTTAAAGAAAATAAATTTTTCTACCAAAATTCAAAAAAAAATCCGGCTTCACCGGATTTTTTTTTTTTGAATTTGACCTCTATTGTATATCTCGTAAGATGTCGTATGTCAAAGATTTTAATTTTCTTCCGAAAAGTTCATAGACAACACATGGGTCAGACCTGTACACGGTTTGGAAATGCCCCCTCCCGCTTTATTGGAGGATTTGCCCCCCTGTTTTATTGCCCCTCGCCCAAAAATGAAAAAGTACCCTAAAACTATGGCGCCATTTTTGACCTTTTATGACGCCATCATAGCAAAATTTTTTAAGTTTTTTAGCTATTTCAATGCATTTTAAGCTATTTTAGACTTATTTTACCTTATTTTCGCCCTTTTTTGTCCCTTTTCCCTTCTTTTTTCTCCTTTTTTTGTGGGTGGGGAATAAAAAGGTTTTTAGTATAACGACATGGCCGTAGACAGAGGGAGGGAACAAAAGAGAACGTTCTCCCATTTCGTTTTTCTAATAAGCACTGGATGTAATGCGTTTCTTTAGAAATAAGCACTACTGGATAGAATGCATTTTTGGTCAAATGACCCGTAGTTCCCCCACTGTCGCAATCCTGGCTACAGTCATGCACGATAACTAAAAAAGCTTCTTCACTCCACCCCTCTCTCTAAAAAAACATCTGGAAGGCTATGCTAAGAACCCCTAAGTTTTAGAGTAGATGAATTGTGTCATCCCTAGTAATAAATTTAAAATTTGTAATTTTAATTTCGTAGGCTGGAGAAGACACAGCGGTTGGTGAAAAAACAACTCAGCATGTGGAAAGAATAGCCATCATTCTTAAAAAACATTGCAGGCAAGAAGGACCTATTGACTACTTCAAATGCGTTCTTAATCCGCACAGTTTTGGGAAAACCGTGGAAAACATGTTTCACATCTCATTTCTTATTAAGGTAGTTTTTTATTTAATTAAAAATAAGCTTATTTTTCTGATTCTAATAGTTGCAGCTTAAGGTGGATAAAAGTAGACTTATTTGTCAGGAAAGAAATCCAGAGGAGGATCTTAAAAGTAAAAAAGATACAAAAATTTAAAGAGAAGTCGAATATATTTTTTTTAATTTCAAACGGACTCCCGATATTTTAAAAGGGGGGGGGTTCAATTTTGATGCTTGTACACGAGTTTATAGATGATCATTTATCAAAAATATCATTTAGGCAAAAAATGTACACTTTTTACCAAATAAACTTTCGTGAAAGTAATATTAGACTGAAATTATAATTAAAAATGGGCTGAGAACGTAAGGGTCTATTAGATAATTTTGTAGCAGGGTGTGAAAATAAAGCGGTATATATGTTTTTTCTAGACGATTCGGAACCTCCAAGATGCCCCCTACCCGACGTACTCTAGCTTAGGGGTATATAAAATTATATATCAGGTAAAGGTCAAAATCCGACATATCTCAAGAGTAAATCTCAAAAAGATCCCAGGGAAGGGAGAGTATGATTTGGGGATGAGCCAAAATAGAGGGACAAAGAAAAGAAGGTGTTTTAAGATCGTTAAACAATGCTCTAAAAAACTGATAAAAGGCTAAGTAGTTAAAAAAAGCTATTTTGTGTAAAAAAATAAAACTTTTGAAGGAAAATTTATCCCTTTTTAATAAATTTACCAAAAAAGACAAACTTTTAAAATTTTTGGAGTTAGTAAAGAGGTAAGCGTATGGGGCATAGATAAGAAAAGAGGGTGGGGTTCACCTTCTTGGCCTCGAAATTTAGGGATCTCCCAAAAAGAAATCTACAAAAACACTCTCCTCCAAATTTCCGAGTTTTTAACCCATGATCTTTCCCCTATAATTTAAAACCTGATCAACCCCTTTCCTTCCCTTTGAGAAAATTTTAAGCACCATATTTATTCTGAATTTTCTTTAAAAAAAACATGAATTTTTAACACAAAATCCTGTTTTAACATCTTGTTTATAAATAGTACATTACTTAAGAAAATGAAGTATTATCCCTAAAAGCAATTAAAGAGTTTCTTTTTTTTCCATTGTACCACCTCCCTGACCCACTTTGGATTTTAAATTTTGCCGCCCCGTGTTCACCCACACTCCCCTAAAAAGCTAGAAGGGGGAAGGTCGGACTCCAGATCTTCCTGGGAGCTCTTCATAGAATGCAAAATGCAATTAACCCCACCCCGGGTTACCACTATAACTGTCGGGACCTATAGTAACGGGTATGGTATGGAGCGAGCCAAAATCTCAGAGGGGTCAAGGGAAGAGGTATACTTCTTTCTTCCGACACCTATGACGCCACTTTATCTGAATTATGATGCGCACATATGAACTTCCTACATCTTTATGACCTATAATCTTTCTTACATCTTTCTTTCAGATATTCGGTTTGCACCTACTAAAGTTGGATATCAAAAGGACTTGCGAAAAACCTTGAACTTTGAAACGTTATTTATCTCAATAACAAAACAGGATTTTCAGGAATTATAATATCTTGGTATAGCTCAGACTCTTGGTTATACGTTGAATTGGTTCACAATATTGTTTATCTATGACGCCAATACTGCAGCCGCTACGAGCTACGCTAGCAAAAACTAGCTAAGATGACAAAAAGGGCCTGAAACGCAGACATAGTGTAATTGAACGTTATAACCAAGCTTTATACTATATTAATATTTTTTTAGAAAAATTATTTTAAAAGACGGCCCGTGGTATCTAGTACTGTTTTTTTGTGGTTTTGTAAAAAACTTTTAATAAACAAAAAGTGGATTTTCTTCGGTTCCTTAAAAACATTTTGAAGAAGTCATTCCCGTCAAAAAATTATTGTGGGGCATAGCCCTAAAAATAAAGGACTTTTGACATAGAACATTATGAGTAAAATATTACACATGTCGAGTAGTGAGCTTTGTAAACTCAGACTTTATTGCTCAACAATTTTATTTTGTGTAAATAAAATTTGAACGAGTGAATTTTGTTCAAATTTTCAGAAAAGATTCGAAAAAACTTGTTTTAATAGCATACCAAGTTGGTTTTTTTTGACACCCAGGTTCACCGTATCGGTCGTAATGATAGTGTCGTAGATAAAGAATTTTTTTACCATTTCAACAGGAATACTAGGATATTTATTTCCCGTACAAATCCTTTGTTCTGTTATTCAGATATAACGTTTGGTGAGCACTATCCCGGAAGCTATGGGGGGTAAATAGCATTTTGAATTCAAAGAGGGGGGTCCGGCCGGACCCCTACCCTTTAGCTTTTTAGGGGGGTCAACCCGGGGTGCAAAATTTTGAAGTCTAGAGGGGGGTCAGATGGGGTCAAGTTCTAGAGGGGGTCAGAGCGTCAGGGGTAAAAAATTCGGAAATTTGGGGTAAGGGGCCCCCACCTAGATTTTCGTCTATGGAGATCCCAAAATTTTAAGACTAGGTGGTGGGAGGTGAACCTCACCGTGCCCCCACTCTTTCTCATCTATGGCGCCGTCTTTGGTGTTGAATTTACAACCGAGCACAAAATTTTGAACATTTATAAAACCAGACTTCTTCGCTTCCTGTAAAGTTAAATATGGCCTCGAAAATTATCTGTACTTTTGTAGTACTATAAATCTGATGTGAATGAAGCCATTAATTTTATTTTACCAATTTAATAAATTTTAGGATGATATTTTAACATTGACATTCGACGAAAATCAACTTCCATTGATAAGTAATATTAAAAATTACATCAATTTTTATATTTAATTAGTATTTGCAACGTTTAATTCTAAAATAATATTTATTGTGTTTATGATCTCTCTTTTTGATTGTTGTTATTGTATTACCTGAAACTTATCTTCTCTTTGCAGATTATGCAAAGGGCAGGCGCTTAGACAAGCCAAGAGGGGCGAAAAAATTTCACCCCCGTGGTTGAGACCATAGATGAACACGGTCAGAAAGCTAGGGGGGTGTTTACCCCGGGTAAATGAAATTTCAAAATCTAGGTGGGGGTCCTAGGGGGGTCGAACCCCCTAGCTTTCTAGGGAGGGTCAACCCTGGGTGGAAGATTTCAAAACCTAGAGGGGGTCAGGTGGAGTCCGATTTCCGAAACAAAATACTTTTAAAGCATTAAATATTAAATAATAGTTTTTTTATAAGATAATAATACATTTTATTGAATAAAAAGCAATATTTAGCTATAAAAAGGGTGTAAAAACATGAATTTGTGTTAAAAATTCACGTTTTTGCAATAAAATTTATAAAAAAGTACTTAAAATTTTCTCGAGAGGGGAGGGAGGGATCAGATTTTAAAATCTAGAGTGGGGTCAGGGGTAAAAAATTTGAAAATTTGGGGGGAGGGGGGCCCTGGATTTTTTTCTAGGGGGGGGGGGGGGGCGAAATTTCGAGGCTATGGGGGGATGGACCCCACCCTAGCCCCCCCCTTTGTTCATCTATGGTTGAGACTCTTCGTCCAAAATTAATAACGATATTGGCAACGTTTACCGCTAGAGTGATCACTGCATGCAGTGTTCACCCATTCCGAGGTCTTGGTCTAAAGGATTTTTCAGTTTTTATATTTAGTTAGTGTTTGCAACGTTTATTTCTAAAATAATATTGTGTTTATGATTTCTCTCTCTCTTTGATACAAGTCAAATGCAACAGTCAGCTTTTAAACGAATCTTTTATGCAAATATGAAAAAAAAGTAGGTGTAAAAAATAAATTTTAAAAATAAACTTTGGAAAAAATTTAGTTTACAAAAAAGGTTTGACATAATAATGTGTAATTTTTTCTCAATTATTTATACAATTAGTGGAAAAATGGAAATAATTTTCGGGAAGTCGGAGCTCCGTAGAACATCACTTCTCAAAATATGAAATTTGTTGTATAATATCAAACTTCTTCAAAATTATATTAATATTCCGTGTGGTCAAATTCCAACTATACGATAATGTATTTCGTTATTTTTAAGGTACACACAATTTGGGTTGTTTATGGATTGTTTTTTATTTTTACCATCAAATTATTGCTTAAAAACAAAAGGATTCCAAAATAAAGTGACTTATTTTAGCATACAACGATAAAAAGTCTAGAAAGGCTGCCGAACAAGTGAGCCGTTCTAACAAACAATGCATCATGTGCATAAGCGTTGACGAATGGGAGGTAATTTTTTGTGAAACCGTGACCTATTGCACTCATTTAAAACATTAAAAAATTATTAAAAAATTATTGTCGTTTCTACAAGCTCATAAAGTTTCTATTGTTTCTCGTAAAGCATCAATTCACAAAAATTTTAATTTTTTTAATTTTGCTTCAAAACACTTTGATTTTTAACATTTTAAATCGTATACATCAAAATTTGTCCGAAATCAAAATTTTTATTTTGGACAAATTTTAAAATGGCAGTTGAAAAACTGCACTGGCACCAAAACTCGAACTTTAAGCGGTTATATAGCAAAACATTTGTATTGGGTTATATTAAACGATAGATAATAAATCAATAATATTGTGATTTAATTTAGAAATGACTTGCAGGATTAAGAAATAAGCCCTAATTTGTTAAATTTAGTACAAATATCACCAGTATAATAAATAAGTTTAACAATGAAAAGAAAAAAAACAATGTTTCGTGTTTTTTGTTTTTGTTTTCGGAAGTTTTTTAAGGTTAAAAAAACTAAGTATTTTACTAATTTTTTAATGATTAAATAAATTCACGTTTTTGTATTTTCTTTGTAAATCTACGTTTAACCAAAGTAATAAACTAAATAATTATCATAAACCTATTAAATTCAGGAAATAGGTGGGCAGATAGGCAGGTGAAGGCAGGTGTAAGAGGCAGAAAACACTGCCTCGGAGACAGGTAGAAGGCAGTAAAAAATGTCTTGGAGGCAAATAGGAGGCAGGATGTAGTCATTCAAAAGTTCCTGGGAGAAAGATAGTGGTGCCTTCTATGTTAAAGCATTATACATGTTGGGGGACAACTAAAACTGCATTATTGGCAGGTAAGAAGTTGGTTGGAAGCCATAAGAGGGAAGAAAAAAACTGCCTTTTTCGTCTTTACCCGGATAAATTGCACTGTGGGTATGCTGGTTTTGAAGATTTATTACGTTTAATTTATAAACAGTGGTTTAATTTAAATTTATGATAAAAATTCCATGGGTTTTGTTAATATTTATATCAATTATAGGAGTTGGTAAAGTTTTGGAAGATTGAAGAACCTTTCTTGCCATAAAGAAAAAAAATATTAAAATTAATTGTCATAAAATACGGGTCTTATAAGTGCTTCTGTTAAAAATGTTTTATTGTTTTCTCGGTGCAAACGTCAATATAAATGTTTACTATCATTTTTTTTACAATAAAAACAATTTTATTTTAAATAAAATTTGCGACTTATTTGCCGCCAACATAGACCTTAATTGTAACAAAACTGCTATCGTGCTAACTTAATCCGAAATGACTTGACAGGCTTATTAGAAGGTCTTATTTAAAAGTGAACATAGGGAGGGAAAGGGGAAAACCTATATATATTATACACAATTTATTATATTAATATAAATCATAGAGTTATCTATGAAGTCAATTCTATGAACAATCACGACGATTAATTCAATGTACACAAAGGTCTCAAGAAGAAATGGAAATAATTCGTATATAACGGTGGTTAACTAAAAAAACATGAGTAAAAAATATATAGACAACCGCTTGTTTTAGAAAAATGTTGAAAAAAAGAGCAAAATAGGTGGTTTTCTGAACTTTTTATGCTCATTTTGTTAGTTCACCAACGTCATATACCAATTACTTTCAATTCTTCTCGAGACCTTTGTGTACATTGAATTAACCATCGTGATTGTTCATAATCTAAACGCCTAAAATTTTAAATATGGTATACTAAGTTTAGAAGTTTAAATATTGAGCTCAAAAAATAGTAAAAATGGCGGGATAGTATTAAATTCGCACAAGTACGAATTTTCAGCAAAATTTTGTTTAAAAATTTGGTGTTTACCATTTTTGGTTTATATATTCTTACTTTTATAAAAAATATAATATTATAAAAACTGAAAGTGGTTGTCCAGATATTAGCAAGAAAATCGCTTGGTTATTTCAGATAATTTTTGGTTTTTTTACCAAACACCAGCCACGATGTGTTTTGTTTGCTTATGTTGGACTTTGCAAACGCATTCTATCTTGTAAAAATTCAGCGGGCGGACCGATTTTTAACACTGTGTCGCAACGCATATGGTGATTTATCTTCCACTTTTGCAAGTAAATGCGATACACAAAAAAAGCATTGAGAGTCCTATTTTGTATGGAGAATCACGACGGCTAATTGCATGCTTTGCGTATTATTACTGCATGTTTTAATATGAGAAACAAAATCGAGTCTTACTGATGCTGCGCGAAAAATCATTGGTATATGCACAGAAAGTCCCGTGTGTTAGAAATGTTGCGTTTTTTTTTCTTGCACAATTTTTTCAAAAACTTAATGTATAGTAGGAAATTTTTGGGCTATGTTTTAAGAAATTACAAAAAGTTGTGCAAAAACAATTTCATTGAAAAAAAGACCGATACACTAAGCTTAAGCAAAACGCAAAAATAATGCAAAATTTTATTGTGATAAATTTGTATTTAATGATGTGTTCTTTGAATTAAATAGTAAACAAGCACCATAGTTTTTCGCAAGCCTAAGCGAAACCTAAAAATTAAGTGAAACTTTCTCGTTTGGGCGGAAACTCGCCTTTTTGAAAATGCATTTACAAAATCCTATCTAAAAGACGTGTTTTCCGAAAACAATATGATCAATATCATACACACTTCGAGCAGGAAGCAAAATAAAATAAATATTTCGGACAGTGTATTAGCGTGGCAAAAATTCGCGAAAACCGCGCGCATTGAACGCATTATCAGACCTGTGCACGGTCTTAAAAGGCCCCCCCCCCCCGTTTTATTGGAGGATTTGCCCACCCCCCGGTTTTATTGCCCCCCCCCCCCCGCCAAAAAATGAAAAAGTACCCTAAAAATATGACGCCATTTTTGACCTATGATGACGCCATCATCGCGAATTTTTTGCAGTTTTTAGCCTATTTCAATGTATTTTAAGCCATTTTAGACCTATTTTTACCTTATTTCCGCTTTTTCCCTTTTCCCTTTTCCCTTCTTTCTTTCTTTTTTTCTCCTTTTTCTCTCTTTTTTTCTTTCCCCCCCCTGCTTGCCCCCCCGTTTAATTGCCCCCCCCCGTTTCAAACAAGTTCCCCCTCCCCGTTTTGGAATTGCCCCTCCCGTTTTAACCCCGGGGGGGAGGCAGTGCACAGGTCTGCATTATAAAAATTGAATGAGCCGATTTCGCTCAAACTTTCAGAAAAAACTCAGAAAAGTACGTTTTAACAGCATACCAAGCGGCGTTTCTTATCTCAGACTAATAAAACAGTTTTGTTTTTTTTTTGGAACCACGTTTTTTCACCGCTTATCGGCTGTAGTGATGACGTTTTTCATTTTTTCCATCATCGAAAATCATTTTTTCCTTACCCTTTAAAAAAATAGCCAAGAGTCTGGGCTATGCTCCCACATATGTCCCGCACTTATTCTATGGTTGAATTATATCTGGCTGACGCTGAAAATTAGAATGCAGACATGAAGAGACCAATTAAAATTGTGCGGTAATCACGTTTTTTTAAAAACAAATAAGAACGCAGCATTTTTTTTTAATTCCACCTTTTCACATAATACATAAATTATCCAACTTTAGCCCTTAAAAAGTTTGCATTTAAGTTCCAAATTAAGTAATTTGATAAAAAATTTTAGTTCGTTTAACACGTTTTGCTTTTCTAATCAAAACATACTTCCCGTATAAAGTGCTTTATTTGCTGTTCTATTTGTAGAGCATTCTTTAAAAGTAATAAGAATGGTTAGCGGAATATAGTGTATGCTTTAAATCTGAATATAATGCTAATACTTACTTAAAAGATTGTACTATTACTATCTAAATAATAATGTAAGGTTTAAAAAACTTCAAAATATTAAAATAAATTTTTTATCCTTCCTTTAAAAAACCTTTGTGTATTAAAAAATAAGTTTTTTTCCATTACACAAGTGTTTAATTGCTAAAATATGACTATTAATTGCCTAAAACAATTTATAGTAAACAATTTGATTTTAAATTACAAATTCAGCTAAATTTTTAGCCTGCCCCGGCCGGGGTAAAATTTTCTACCCTGGCCCCGGCAAATCAAATTTCGCTAGTCCGGCCCCCGGCATCAGCAAAAATCCTGCCCCGGTCGATCCATAGTTGTAATGGGGGAAAAGGCTATTTTGAGAACGGTTTAAACTTAAATTGCTTAGAGTTATGGAGACCCAAAACATGTTTTTGATCGTTATGTGCACCTTTATACTGGACAACTCATTTTTTATTAAAGAGGAAAGGGACAATCCTCATCTACTAAACGGAATGGGCTAAATGAGGTATCATTGCAAAGCTTACAAAATATCACAAAAAGGTTGATTAGTTTTTTAATTGTGGAGACTTTAAATTTAATGTCATATTTCAAAACAAAAAATATGAGCTTTATGAATTATTTTTTACGAAATAAAACAAAACGAGTCTGAATTTCCATTACCTTATTTTACCAATTTCCCGGAGCTCTAAAGCAACGTCCGGATCTCTTTGTTTTGTACTAATGAATTATTGAGCAGTAATGCCAGAGATTATTTTGCCAAATTTTTTAGGTATACTTTTTTTGCACAAATTTTTTTCCTTTGACATATTTTGCTAAATATTTTGGCTGTCTCTGCTGCACTTCGGGTTTATTGATTTTACTAAATTGTTTCCAACTTACTTTAGTAATTAAACGGTGTCAACTGTCAGTCATAAAATTTTAAAATTTCAAATATTTGGGTCTATTTCTTATATTTGTAAAACGAAATCTTATGGCAAAATTCTACGGCCAAATCTTAGGGGCTGGCTCCCCGATTTCGGGGGTATACTCGACCTCTTAAATTTGGAGCGGGGTATCTAAAACAATTTTTTTGGTATATCTCAAATACCCCATTATCGCGTTTTTAGTACTGGGACCCCCGAAATTGAGAAAGGGGGGTTTCTGGGGTACCCCCCAAATTTAGGAGGGGGTGTAGGCAGCAATGGGTATGTTTTTTTGGAGAGAGGGGTAAAACTCCTCTCCTCGCCCTGCACACCTATGGTGACGTTTATCTCATAGTGTAGCATTTCATAAAAATCGTTCATTTAGTTTAATTTAATATCAAACTCTCGTTTTAATGACCTATATTTGCAAATAACCGAGGAAATCCAGCGCAGAGCTTTGTGTATACATTGATGAAAAACAATATAAAATTTATTTAATAATTAAAAGATAAATAAAACGTTTATATTTAACACATTAATTGCATAATCTTAGAAAGAAACCTAAAGTATTCAGAAGCAAACTGGTACAAAAATTACAGAGGTAGATTATACTTGACGTGTGAGGTAATACAGTTTCTCTTATATACGCAGCGCTCTTTCTATTCTCCCAAAGGCCGAGGTTTTTACTTTTTTTTAAAAAATATTTTCATTTCAAGAATTTTACTCTATACGCATCGCTCTTTCTATTTTTCTCCCAAAGGGCCAGGTTTTTAATTTTTAAAACAAATTTTTTCATTTCAAGAATTTTACCTTTCTAGAACGACATTTTCAAATTCAAGTAAAGTGACTCATTCCTAAACTAAAGATAAACCCAACATGGTTATAACAGTTGTTCGTTGGGGTAAAAAATGACCCCTATTAAGTAACCACTCAAATCTGACGTCACTTTATCAGCCAATTAGATTCGATTTAATACGGAGTATTTGTTTATGTGTTTTTGAACTTGATTCTCCAATGGTGTCATGGCGCAATCAGTTAAGGCGTGGTCACTTTGACAGAGGTGAAGAGGTCACACCCTTATTTTTTTATAATTTTAGAATTTCATTCATAAATTAAAAACAAAAACATAATTAGTTCCTGGTTTTTATCAATTTGTCGATTTTTTGTCATTTGGATATTCTAAAATATAATACTAATAATAGCAAGAAGTATATAAGTTAAAACTTTACTTCTTGCTACTGTAAAGTTTCGATTTCCCCCCAACAAATCAATTGCATATTACTAATAATTCACAAATAATTTTTATGTAAGTAAAAAAACCGTATTTGCTATGTTCCACAATTGGTTTACTACTAAAGGCGTTTCAGTTAAAACTATCAGAACGGAAGAAACCTTATTATTTTTACAGACGCATTGAATTTTTTAAAAATTGCTGATCTTGTGCGTACGAAAAAATTTCTCCGCATGAAAGTCATGTGGGCATGTCTAAATTAGTCACGTGAGCAAACTGTAGCAGCTGCGTTTGGTTTACTTTAAGTTTTATTCTTACCACTTAAAATTAGTTCCTTTAAATTTGCGATGTGGATTCAAACTTTTTGTCCTTGATTTTCATATTTTTTGTGAAATCATTACTCCTGCCTCCAAAGGCACCTTGCACTGGAACTCGGTTTATACATGAAGTATGCAATATACATAAGCGTCACTATAATGGATAATTACCGTATCTCCTACTTATCTTTCGTAGTATGCAGATCAACCGATCGAAAGCGCGCAAAATTTCGATCGGTTGATCTGCATACCACAAAAGATAAGTAGGAGATACGGTAATTATCCATTATGGTGACGCTTATGTATATTGCATACTTCATGAATACACCGAGTTCCAGTGCAAGGTGCCTATAGTACACAAATTTTTTTCAACAAAATATCTTCAGTTGTTCAGGAGTTATGACCCCCAAAAATGGTGTTTTTTGAAATTCTGTACGTGAAATATTGCTAAATGGCTATAATTTAATTTACAAATTATGCACTCAAAAAAGTGGCTAATTTCAACTTTAATTTGATACCTTGACTGTTAAAATTGGTGCAGGATTTGTCGAGATTTTCGGTTTAAGGTACAAAAAACCCTCCATTTTTTCGCTAAAAATACGAAGTGACGGTAAAAATGTTGGGCAAAATTCATAATCACTGTTTTTTTAGCAAAAAAATCTAGTTTTTTTGTACAGGAAACGTAATATCTCGACAAATATTGCACCAATTTTAGCAATCAAGGTATCAAATTAAAGTAGAAAGTAACCTCTTTTTTGAGTGCATAATTTGTAACTTAAATCGTTATACCCATTGAGCAATTTTCACGTACGAAATTGTGAAAAAACTTCATGTTTGGGGCATCATAACTCCTAAACCACTGGAGATATTTTGTTGAAAAAATTTTTGTGGGCTATTGGGGGCAGGGGTAAGGTTTTTACAAAAATATCAAAATTGAAGACAAAAAGTTTGTGTTCGCACCGCACCTTTAAATACTGCTTGAACTCAAGACAATTTCTTAAATGTGCTTGCGATAAGTGTTGTATGTTTCATTTGTAACAATAGTATGGTTACTGAAGTCTTCGGAGCCGAACTAAGGAACTTTTGGCTTAGGTATAGACTAAGTGGGCATAGGAGGCTGCCCACCTATGGGTATAGGAAGTTATAGCTATTATTTATTTTCGGCTCCTAGCTCTCTTCTCTACTTACGGCTCTAAATTCCATAGACTTTGCTCAAATAATTTTTTATAAGAACTAGAACGACTTTGGTGATTGGGGACTATAACAAAAAACAAAAGAAATAATATTATTAGAAGCACTTTCAATTCTTTAATCTTACTTGTGTGAAATTGAAGGATTTTAAAGATAGGGGTTAAGCTAAGCAGACCCGACCTCAACTGCTCCTCCCCCTGCCTTTATCATAGGCGTTAAGAATGGAATAATTATATTTCACCGGTTTTTGTTTATAGTTGTGATTGCTAAATGTATTGTATGATTTACATTTACAATACTTTTCAAGACAAAAAAATGCTATAAGCTATGATATATTTAAGAATTTTTGCATTCTTCTTGTTATGGTATCAGGTACTCTAACGAATCTGTGATTTGCTGTGCTAAGCAACACGGTTAGTTTGTTTGTTATGTAGGTATTCATTTTCAATGCAATATTAAAAATTACATATGACATTATTATCACTATTAAACAGACAAGTTGATGTGGCGAAAGTACTTAGTTTGTTTAACAGAATAACAAAAATTGTCAGGAGCATTGAAATTCCATAATGACTAATACTCGTTCCAATATCCAACCAACTTCCTTCATCTTTCAACAGAAAAAAGAATATCTAAACAAACGTTTATTGTTTAAATTTATTGAATTTTGCGCAGTATAAGACTCTCAATTAATGGTATAGGGTCGAAAATAATAATAAAATTAAACAATGTTATTCTTATAAGAAAGCATTTTATTTAAAACATCATATAAATTAAATCCTGAGCATTACATCAATTACTGTTTGTGTCTAACAAAACAAAAAAAACTTACCATGGCCATAAAGTCGGAAAAAATTAACACGACAATAATCATGTCCTTTGTTTCTTTTTCAAGTATTACTTGAAGAGCACAAAAGGCAAGCGAAACCATAAAGATTGGAACTAGTATTTTCCAAAATAATAATGAACCCATTAGAAAAGGTCTGAATACAGTAGCAAAACATCGAATAAAGCTGGGATTAAAGCTGTTGAAGCTCGCTAAAAACAAGAAGCTTATGACGTATTAAAAGTGGGTCTTTTTATAACATGGAAGCATCAGTTGGTCGTCTGGGATACATACTCAAATTTATTTCGTTAAAGCGATATTTAGAGAGTTCTCTCAAGAGAAATTGCGAAAAACGCGAAAAGCTGTTAAGGAATTTCACTCTTTTGTTTTTAATACTTTTGTCTAAAAGTACTGATGTTTTGGCTAAAAACGAGCTTGTTTGATAAAATTTCAAATGATATTATATTTTTTTAAACTTTTTGGGGTCATTTCAACAAAATTTGGGGGGCATAGGTGGGCAGGGGGGGGGTTGGGGGGGTTATACCCCCCCAAAATTTCGAATATTGCTGACACCCCCCCTAAATTTAGGGTACCCGGGGACACCCCCCCCCAAATTCGCCTCCCGGAGAAAAATTTTTAAGTGTTATAAAACGACTAAAAAAAATTTTCCGCGCTTCGCGCGGAGAGTTAATTGTTAATTGGCGATTTATCTTAGTTTTTCGATTACAAATCGATTATCCCGTTCAGTAGTTAAGGTATACGGTTTAATAAAACTACTATAAACACTATTATCCTTTAATTAACGTTTTAAACACATGTTTTAAATGTGTAGGTTGGTATAAGAAACCTTAAATTTTGTAATAAGTATCATTTGGAATTAAAATTTCAAGTGTATTTTAGCGCCTTAAATTAAAAATTTTCTCCCCCGGGGGGCATTCTGCCCCCCGGACCCCCCTGACAAGGGGCTCCGCCCCTTGACCCCGCTGGGGGGCTCTCGCCCCCCAGACCCCCAATTTCTGGGGGGCTGCCGCCCCCCAGACCCCCCTTCAGGGTTAGTAGGGCCCCCAGACCGCCCCCCCAAAATGAAATCCTGGGCACGCCACTGCAAAAGGGGGGGGTCTGTTTTACCACAAATTTTTCCCTTTGCCGACCTAAAAGAGGTGTCTAGACCCCCCTGGCTACACCCATGTATGTATATAATCTTTAATTAAATATAAAATTATGGATTAAAAAGTTTGTGATACTTGACTTTATAATCAAGACAATAATATTATTATTCTATTATTACGTAATTATTAAAAAAAACTATGATTTCTAATCTAATTATAAGAATATATAAACACATTATTAATAAAAGAATTAAAAAAATTACAATTTGTAAGTTGCAATGTCTTATTTCAATTTTACACAGTTTTAAAGCATTTATAAGCTTGTTTTACGTTTTTTACGCGTTTTAAGCCCATTTTAAGGCAGCGCGGAAATATTGGGTACACCCACACCCCCCCTCAAAATTTGGGTCTTGCCGGACACCCCCCCTAAAATTTGACCCCCCCCAAAATCCGAGAGGCTGCCCACCTATG
>JASAMX010012816.1:0-31265 GCA_030248175.1 Microlaimidae sp. YZB2_3
ACTCGTTATTCCGAGTGCAAAGAATTTAGTTTTTTATCATGATGAAAAGAACAATGAAAGGCGGATCTTTGTTAATACATACATGGGCACGGGGGGGGGGGGGGGGTTGGGGGGGGGTTAACCCCCCCCCAAATTCTGAGAAGTGGGGTTTAACCCCCCCCCCACTCAGAAGTGGGGGGAGAAAAGTTAACCCCCCCCCCCGAATTTTGGAAAATGAAGAAAAAAAATGTCTTTAAAATGACTTCTAACTGCCTCCAAACTTAAGTTTTGAGGTTAAAATGAATGCTTTAAGCAAGAAAAAAGCTCAAAAATGCAATAAAAAGGGCTTTTTGACCTAAAATTAGTGTTTTTAAACTATTTTTCCTTCAAAATCCAAAAATCATATGGGAAAAATCCACTCCAGAAAAAAAAACATATGGGCATTCTGTGTTTTTCGTATTTTAACCCCCCCCCCTAATTTGGGGTTTAACCCCCCCCCCCCACTCCGGACCAACTTGCCCATGTATGGTTACAGATAAATAATAATTTTTTAGCACGCGAAAACAACGCCCCGGCAAAATCAACCTTCAAGAAATATATTAAATTAACGGTTAAATTAACGCGCTAAAAAACTTCTTAAAAAAGTAAATTAGCAAGGATATTTAATTAAAACAAACATACCATGGTTTGCTCAGAAACAGATCGAAGACTGCTAACATAAAGAAATACCTCCACATCCACTGGTTTTTCTGGAATTAGAATAGATAATGCGTAATAGTTAAAAAATAAAAATCAAATGCAGAAACAACCTATTCTAAAAAAAAGTGGGCTGTATAAAAAATGGATTTCAATTATCTAACGAATCATTGATTTCCAAAGTATAAGCATTTAAGTTTTTATTAACGAGATATTATTACAATAAATTTTGTGTTAATGTACTTATTTAAAAGAAAAATTTAGTTTAAGTAAAGACTTTAGTTAAATTTCTCAAAATTTTTGCCGGTTAGTCACCAAATACCGCCCTCGTCATACCTTTTTGTGAAACAACACACTAAAACTGGTGGTGCGCCCCCCTTTCCAATTGATATGTTAGAAAATAATTCTTTTCTGTTCAGGAAACGGTTGTTTTTTTTTCAAACCTATCGGCAAAAAGATCATGGTAGCATTTTTTGGATTTCAAAATACGCAATTATGATCTTTACAGTATATTGAGATAGCATTGCATTATCTAGAGTCAATATAGGGGTTAGGTGCGGGGTCTTTAGAGCCACAAGCAAGAAACTTGGAACCATAAGATATTTTTAAGAACTTGGAGCCAAGAACAATAAGAACTTGGAGCATTTAAAAAAATTGGTTTGGGGTTAGATTTAGGCTATGTTTTGGCTTCACTTATGTAAACGTTTTAGCAATTTTTACTTTTGGCTTCAAGTTTTCAACTTAGGGCTCCAAGTTCCTTATTTTTTATTTTAATTTTAAGTTATTCGCCTCCATCGATCCTAAATCAGGGGTCAGAAAACGCAACTTGCTGCTATTTTTTAACAGCAAATTCTTTAGTAAAAACAACGAATATTTAGTCATAATCGGCCGCTTAATTTCAAAATTTATCCTACTTCTTAAATTTTTTTTTCTCAAAAACTGAAACACAAAAACCAAATTATTCACCTCCGAAATTCGGACGTACAACTCTGTTGTAATTCTTCGTTAGCTCTCGAAATAGCTTGTCGTACATATTTCTATAAAGCGATTAAATATTAAGCAATTAAAAACTCGGGTTTTATGAAAAAACATAGCACATATTGATTGCTTACTGAGATGAAATTCATAGATGAGTACGTCGTTACTCTGACACAAAGAGTCACAATGGCTATAAAATCAACGTGACTCTGACTCATTTTGTTTATATTAGTTGGGTATTAAGATATAAAAAGAGTCACAGTTACGAGTATTTTACGACGCATCTGGCTCATTGTGTCAGAGTAACAACGAGTAGTATATTTGGGAACGGCCCATTTCGCTCACCCACTTCGCTCCCAGGAAATTTTTGCAAATTTATTATTTTTTGCTGGGACCAACCTCGCTCTTGGCTTATTTCGGCCAATTTTATAAATTTGTCACAAAAAATATTTGTTTAATTTTTAGGTTTCGCTTAGGTCTAGGAAAATATAAGGTTTCCAACTCTAAGAGCGTCGCGAAAAATGCGTTCACAAAATTTGCCAGGAGCGAAGTGGGCCGGGAGCAAAGTGTCCCCAATTCAGTATATTTATGATAAAAAATTTAAAAACATTGCACTGTACTTACCCATTGTTTCGGCGACCGGATAAAACGCTTATAATCTGATAATTCAAATACAAAAGAATTGATAAATTGAAGAGAAACATAATGTTAACATCAATCTTCCGTTAACATAAACTCCTGTCTAAATGCACGATGCGGAAAAAGGTGTATGCTGAATAAAGTTATGTATCAATTTTAATTTAAAAACTTTAATTATCGAAATACAACATTTAAAAATTAAAACTATAATAAACATTTAAAAGTGCTAAAAATAATTTTTAAAACTCAACAGATAATGTGGTTCAACAAATTTTAAAATGCAGTCAACATTTTAACCTTAGATTTTAAAGATTCTTGATTTTAATGAAAGCCCTAAAACCGCTAGACTATTTTAAAAAATCTTTATTAGGAAATTATAAGGCTGAAAAAACCAGAGCCAAAATTCTTAGGAAATTTAGATGTTGGGAGTAACTGTGGTTGAGCAGAATTTTATAATCACAAAATCTTCATTATTTAAACGGTCAAGAATTTAAAAAAAACAGTCATCAAGGCTGGTTCATACCTATGTAAAAACGTTTTTTGGTCGAACTCAAGTGCTTTAACTTATTTTTACATCCTTATATTTATCTCAAACACGCGAAGAAAAAAAGGATTAATAAACATAACTGAATTTTGTTAAGTTTTTTTTATTTTGAGAAGTGTGTTTGGTCAAAACAAAAAATAATATTTAAAATATTCAAAAGAATTTCTTCATATTATGAATAAAACTTTTTAAAAATCAATGTTTAGATGTATTTGTAAAGCAGGATATATTTTCTAATCGACAAGCAAAAAAATTTTTCAGCTACCTAATTACTAAATGTAAAATTTGGACTAATTCAAGTCGCATGCTAGAGGCCATCATTTAGGCACTACAAATAAGGCGACTGTGTTGTTTGAAAAAAAATGTTTTTTTTATTAAATAAAACAATAATTTTTATTATTTAGCAAAAACTCTTGTGGACTTTGCTTCAGTAATATTAGCTATATATAAAGTATACAGTAATATTTGCTAAATGATAAAAATTACAAAATTAAAAGTCGCTACAATATTCTAAACCATAATAATTATAAAACATTAACCATGTTTGTTGGCTTTTTTGTCTGACTTGACTTAAACTGCCCTCAAACAGTACAAACATACCTACGCACGCGGATTATATTTTTATCAAAATATTTTTTTCAAGCGGTTGTTATTGCGAATGTTTTATTATATTTGTACTTTTTTTCGGCTATGTGAGACTAGTAATTAGTAGTAGTAATGAGCCTAGTGAGTAAGCGGTTCGCCGAAGAGTTTTGTGAAGTAATCAAAAAAAAAAACAACACAGAATAACGAAACGAAAAAGTTAAAGTTTAGATTATTAGCAATGAAATCCAAAACGAACAAACAGTTTTAATGGGTGTGTTGTGTTTCAATAAAATAACTAAATTTAAAAATTTTAACTTAATTTTTTTCTTTAATTTTAAATCTTATATAATATCCAAATAATAAATTTTTTTGTAAATGTATTGTAAAAAGAGATCATATCGACAAAATTGTCCAAAGAACTAAATAAAAAGTCCTTATTTGGCGATTTAAAGGCGTTGTGGGATTTTCAACCCTATCCGATTTTTCGGACCAAAAAGCGCGTCTAAAACGCTAAACGTTCCAATGAAATACAATCTTAAAATTTGCGTGCATGTGCTTCTTCGTCAATACATGCAATAGACTTTCTGTGCCTATCGCAAAAGGTTACGAAGAGTTTTTTATAATATACTTCTTTTTCGCATATAAATCTCAAGAATACGGTATAAAACTGAAAAAATATCTACCACAAAAATCGAAATGCTAGCTTTAGAACTTTGGATGCTTTGAACAAAGTAAGAATCGTGCCTAAAAGTTTTTAACAAACTATTATTAATGCCATATGCTAAAATTGCGACAATTGGCATAGAGGCGTATGGCATTATGGCAATTGGCATAGAGGAAGCAACTGTATTTTATTCTATTATAGCCATTATTCTTATGAAAAAGAAATTGGAAAAAGTGCCTTGTAATTGGGTTTCATAATAAAAGAAAGTTGGCAGACTCGTATGATTAAGTTTAAACGCTTTTATTTATTATTTAATTTTTTGTTACAGTACTGTTACAGTATTGTATGTTGGATGTTATTTAACTGAAACTTTGAAGAAACAAAATTTACCAAAAACCACCAAAAACTTTGGTAGTTAAGTGGCATAATAAATATAAGTTCGTTAAAGCTGAGATAATTTTGAAAAAGGAACTTGAAGTAAGGAGTAGAAAATTTAAAAGGCGAAAGTTTGAAACCGCTCAAAGGTATACCTACAGAAATCTCAAGTCTAACACCAAACCTACTTTTAGTTTTGGCCTATAAGTACTTATTTTCCCGAATCCAAGTTCTAAAAACTTTCTAAGGATTTGAAATTTTTTATTTACAGCTCTTAAAAATGTGTTGAAATACATAGGTTCGATTGTTGACCGAAAGCTCATTCCTTTGAGCAAATCTCCAAGCCCTAGTTTTTTCAAATTAATTTAAATTATTAGATTTAAAAAAAAATTCAAAATTAAAAAAGAATGTTTTTTTTTAAAAGAAATAGTTTTTAAATTATTTTCTGGAGATTAGGAAAAAATTAAATTTGGTGAGAAGAATACATTTAGGTAAAGTAAAGTTTTATAAATCATTTTTTGGAGATTAGGCAAAAATTAAATTTGGTGAGAAGAATACATTTACGTAAAGTAAAATATTATAAAAAGTATTAAATTAAAGATTAAAATATTTCACTTCTCAGTCGTGTGTGAATTAATCAAAGAAAAGCTTCATATCTAAAAAATCTCCAGCTTGTTGTTTTTTGTTTTGGCTTCACCAATAAACAATAATAATTTTTTTAATTTCAATCCTTAATTCTATTTTGCCAATCTAAGCAAATGACAAAATTTTTATATAAATATTTAGCAATTACTAAAAACAAAACGTAAGAATTTTTACATCGCGATTAGTCTAAGTTTTAAAACTAAACGTTCACTTGGACCGTTAATAATTTAACAGTTAAAAATTGTTTATCTCAATCGCTAAGATTGGCGGGTTTTAGCTTATTATTTTAGTGACAGATTGGTCAACAGAGGTGTTGATGAATATACCGGCGGACTGACAAATGTCAAAAGGTTGGGATCGGAGCTGCATTTGACGAGTAAAATATGTCATTATTTATCAAAGAGCGAGCCAATTTTACTATTTATATTTAAAACTTAGGGGCACTATCTTTAGCTTGTATAATCTGAAAAATGTAAAGACTAATATCAGTATATTGATTATATGATAGAAAAATCAAAAACACAAAATTTTGTTTTTATAATTCGTCAAAATTTGTCAAATATGTAAATTTTCAAGTAAACATAAAGTTTCTATAGACCCGAACTTTCTCCTATGTTAGGCAACTGTTGGTTCCAAGCTCCCTCGGTACATAATTAAGCCAGAAAAAGACGTAGTAATTTGGATAAGCCGATTCCAGCTGACATCCTAATAAATACACTAATTTTTATGAGCTGGGTGCGTAGTGTGTAATTTTAACTTATAGCCAAAATTATTAAACTTTGAAGTGCAAATTAAGAACTGTGCACCGTGTGTTAAAATCAAAGAAGTTTTTTAGCGCTTAAAATACTATAATCGACCGGGATCATTTAAAATGCATAGTCCCTTTCTAGTCCTTACTTTGGAAAAAAAAGAATAAAAATTATTGCTGATTCTATGTTAAAAAGTTCAATATTTGGAAATTTTAGACTAGAATTAGACCATCTGGTTAAAAAAATGTCTTGAAAGTTTTGATTTACAAACATAAAATGTCAAAATGCACAAAGCAATCTAACTATCTAAATGCAATATTTTTGTATCTGTCACATGTTTTTACGCATTTAAAAAAACTAAAACAATTAAATTGTCAGAATATATGATAGATGTTCTGGTGTTTTTATAAAGAATTGTTTATTTCGGCAAAACTATAGAAATAATTTTTTAAGATAAAAATATTTCAGTTTCAAGGCAAAAATTTCACGAAATTCCTTTGGTCTTATTTTATTTATTTAATATATTTGTCCATTTTTGCTTGTAAAAGTTAGTTAGAATGCACTGTAAATTGTCCAATTTATTACTCACAATAATGTGGCGCAATAGCAATACAAAATATAATTTTATAAACAAATTAAAATACGACACAGTATGGTAAAATTAATGAAAAACTTATAGCATAAAAATAAAACAAAAATCTGTAATTTTATATTTTTCTCAGGCACAAGTATTGCTTTAATTAGGGCGCGCACTATTTAGGGCTCTTAATTGTAAGGGCGCGCACCAATGAGACCCGTTGAAGTTCTAACTAGGTTTATAAGGTCCTAATTAGAGAACGCTCTAACCAAAACCATGTGATCCTAAATAGGGCACACCTAACTAAGATTCTCAGTGACCTTTATTAGGGCTAATTCGCCCTAATTAAGGCGCGCCCTAGTTAGGGCAATAAATGTATCTCATCAATATATAAAATCACATATTTTTCTTTTATTACTATTTTATACATTTTTTGAATTAACACAAAAATTGTTAACAGTATTCTTTGTTTTATACGCTTTATACATATCACGTTATTTTGCACGGCACCATGGATTTTTTCTTCTTTTTTTCTTAAAAAGAAAAATAATATTCGCTTAAAAATTAACTCAAATTTGTATCTTTTATTGTAGGACTGGTATTTTAAAGAAATTAAATTTGTATTCAGTAAACTAAAAATAGGCCTTAACAAAATTTGTTGAAAAAACTTGGTAGCCCAAAGTTTTAAAGTTTGTTATTTTCTGGCAAATAATTAATCAATATAACAATTTTTAACAGCAAATCAATGAAGTTAAAATTTGTTTGCATTGGTTTAGTGACTTTTTTGCAAAGTTTATCCGAATTTGTGTATTTTTAGAAAATTTAATTTATTTAAGATACCCGTTTTAGTTAATTTATTCATTTAGCTAAGCCCGGTACACACTCCTCTAAAATAAATATTTTGGAGGAATTTTACCCTGAAGTTTATATTTACGTCTGAGCCAAGAGGCGAGGAAATTAATTTTAAAAAATACTCTTTAGGGTTAAATTTTGGCTTCTAGACTTAGGTAAACCTTTTAACGATTTTTATTTTCGCTCCAAGTCCCAACACGCTCCAAGTCCCGACACCCCCAATCCCACCCCAGCTCCACCCCCAAGCAGGACAAAACCAAAAGTTTATATTTCAATCTATAAGCATTTTTATTAATTTTTACAGGACAAAACCAAAAGTTAAAATATTGGCAATCTATGGAAGCATTTTTTTAATTTTTAACAAAACTTCTTTTATTTTTTTAAGTAAAAAGACAAAAAAAAACGGAAGAATTAAAAATATGCCTCTAAATCACCCAAAATTTTAGTTTTTGGTTGACTTTTTGGGACAATTTGGACGAAGTAACCATCAACAATGGATAGCGGTATACATATATTTGTTAAATTGTTGGCATTTTTTAAGTTATGTTCTATAAAATAATTTGTATATAATAAAGAAAACTTTGTTTACCCTGAAGTTTATATTTACAAATTAATTTTAAAAAAATATTAGAAATAGACTTTAAAAATATAAAAATTTTGTTTTTCACACACTGTGTGCGATACCGGTGTTGGTTTTTAAGAACTCGTTTACAACATAAAATATGGAAAAAAAGCTTATTTATGGAGAATCACGACGGTTAATTCAATGTACACAAAGGTCTCGAGAAGAATTGGAAAATAATTTGTATATGACTGGAAAAAATAAAAAAGAAATAAATATTTACAACCAGCTGTTTTTTAGAATAAAAGTTTTCTGTTGAATTGTTATTTTCGTGTATTATGATCATGTTTTCTTTCGTTAACCAAAGTCAAATACAAATTATTTTTAAATCTTTTCAAGACCTTCACCATAATACAATAACAAGAAATATTTTTTAAATTTATATTTATTAAAAAACTTAAATAAAAAGATGGTCAAAAGCTTCCGATTTGAACGGAGATTGTTTAATGTTAAAGATCTCGACAGAATCACGATGGTCAAAACCAAGTTTTTTAGTATTAAATATTTTCACGATTTATGACGACCTTATAGAATCACTTTTAGCCAATTAGCGCTTAGAAAAAAAAATAGAGATCTCTCATTCATTGGAGATCAATTTTTTTCCAAGCACTAATTGGTTAAAACAGCTCCTCCCACAACTATTCTCACACAGCAAAACATATATGACGTGATCACAAATACTATATGACATTTTGAGGGTCCTTAAAATCCTGGCGTGATTATAAATCTATAGAATCACTTTCAGCCAATGAGCGTTTGGAAAAAATTAATCTCTAAACGCAGAGATTTCCGATTTTTACGACCTCCCACTTTGATTCGCACGAAGCGAAACCTATAGCCGTAAATTTCGAATAGTACCTGCATTTGATAAAATTCTTGTCGGACAATTGGCGATTAAGTTTGTCCGTCAGAAGAAATGTGACTACGGCTTAAGTACATTTTTCGGAGGTTTATTTTTTTAAAGTGACTGAAGCTAAAACCGTAAAATTTTAAATATCTGTTCCACGTACTCTATATATATTTATGTTATGATGCTATTTTTATTATAAATAGTATCAAATAAATGCGAAAATTCACACATAAGAACGAAAATTCGAAAAATAAAACATCGGTGTACAATGTTTGAAAACTTAAAACTTTTAACCATGGCAAAAGTATAGTTACACAAATTAATAATTAATTGGTTTAATAGCATTTCATATCTTTAATTTTTAATCTAATAAAACTTATTAAGCGCTTACACTTCGTACCTAGAACAATTTTAAAATGCGCTAGCGTTGTTTGATGTCCCTATATAAAAGCAGATTAAATTTATAAAAAAAATTACCCAAAGATTTGTTTTAAGTTTGTCAATATTGTTCACTAAATTAAATAATACTAGAACTTACAAAAACGTTGTATAACAAAAATCATATTTGTGTCAGAAACAAAAAAAAACGTTTTGCAAAATATATAAACAATCCCATAAGCTGTGAAAATTTTAAATTTTCAAGATCTAAATATCAAAAAAAATTAATTAAAATCAAAATTTTGTTTTATGTAAGCTGCATTGACTAAAACTTTTCAATAATTTTTAAAAAGAGACATATAAAAGAAACTTAAAAAATACAATACATTTAAAAATAATTTGTTTTTACAATACATTTTTATAAATAAATAAATAAGGTAAAAGTACAAACAATATAATAATATATATAATATATATAGATTAGTCCTAATATATATATATATATATATATATATATATATATATATATATATATATATATATATATATATATATATATATATATATTAGTCTTGTAACAAAACTGAACAAAATATGTAAAAATAGGTTATATTATTCATTGTAAAACCTCAGAATTTTAGAATTACTACCAAACAATTTAAAGCTAGCTGACCTTGATGGCTCGCACTTTTCATAGACTATTAAAAAAGCAACAGTCCTATATCAAACAACAGTTTTATATTAAAGTTATAATACCCTATTTCATGAATTACTTATCAAATTAATCAATTTAGAACCAAAATGTTATGTTTTTAAAGACTAAAATTAACTGATTTTTGTATATTTTGTAAAAAAGCAGGGTTTAAAAAAATTTGCGTGTTTTAAATATAACAACAGCACAAATTTGATTTTTACTTTCATAACCCCATACAATTTTATGACGTCAGCCCAATTCAGCAATAAATTTTAAACCTTTAAAAATGCAAAATTAGATCAGACGATCTTGTTGCAAAAATATTTTTTTAACACTCTATATTACTCTTATAAATTCTGGGATATCCAATAAAATAAAAACATGCAAATCCAATAAAAGCCACAGGAAACACAATTTGTGAGACCAGGTGAAAGGCTCTTATGCACTTCCAGTAGCACAGCATTTTAAAATTTTTCCTCCTTGCCTCTTGAGAAACAATTGCCCCTAAAATTACATAAACTTATTTAGAACTTACAAAATAATTATTAATATAAAATGTTTTAATATATAATAATTTAAATTGAATTGCGTTGTCTGAAATAATTCCAGTTGGTGTACCTCTTCAATTTATAAAACGTCTAAGACCCATAAGAAAACAGTCAACCGACATATCACTCATGAGCTCCAAATGAACTGCTCCAACTGCCATGCATGTAAAAAGACTTAATCAAATCACTGCCGTCGTTTGGTTTTTTTAGCGAAAAAATCAAGGGTTTTTTTTGTACAAGAAACACAATATTTCGACAAATACTGTACCAATCTTAACAATCAAGGTATCCAATTAAAGTATAAAATAGCCACTTTCTTTGAGTGCATATTTTGTAACTTAAATTTTTATACCCATTGAGCAATTTTTCAAGTACAGAATTGTCGAAAAAAAAAATTTTTTGGGGAGTCATATCTCTTGAACCAGTGGAGATATTTTGATGAAAAAATTTTTGTGGGCTATTGGGGACAGGGTTAAGATTTTTTCAAAAAATCATCAAAACCGAAGAGAAAAAGTTTCACTCTGCGCCACAACTTTAAAGGCTCCAAGTTCAACTGTTTGTAGCTGCAGAATCTTAAAATTTTTAGATGGCTCCAAATTAAGTTCTCTGCTTGTGACTCTAAAGAATCAAACCGGCAGCCATTTTTGTAGACGTGTTTTCAAATTAATATAAAACGTGCGCGCTTCCGACGCATTTTTAACACAAAAAAATGGATGTTGTCAAATAATAAAATTTATACACCTCCGTGAAACATGATTAGTACTGTTTTCAAATGCCAATTGCGCCGAATAGCACTTCCCCTTTTAAAAAAATTAAAAATCTAAAATTTAGTTTTAGAAATTTTAAAATTACCATTTTCGCCGCTTTCCAAGTCTCCTGGAAACCCATTACAATTCGGAGACAAGGGATCGTTAAACTTGGGAGTTATGTGGGCTCCCGAAAAGGCCACAATGCTGGTATCTCTAGTGAGTTGCAATTTCTGTCGCATATACTTCACTATTGCCAACTTAAATACAATAAATTATAAAAAAAAATTAACGAGGTTGTGGTGCAGTAATTGAACAATTGTTTTTTATACTGAACATCAAATACCAATTCCTGACCAAAAAAATAATCTTATTTGACCAATACAATAATGTCATTTAATGGATATGTTTTGTGTAGTATTTTTTTGAAGTTATTGATGATTATTCGGCCTTTCATCTGTCGTTGTGCGGCGAACCAGTGATATTTCTTCCCTTAAATACAATACTCCGAAGCTCTGGCCACTTAAATCGAAGCAAGCCCCGTAGCTCCGATCCCTTAATGAGTATTCTAAAATTTATTTAACCTTGAACTATATTTTAAATTATTTCAGACACATTTTTAGTCTAAAAGAATTTTAAAAAAAACATGGAAACTTAAAAAATGTTCTAAAATTTTAGGCCTAATTTCCACAGAACAAAACATATATGACGTGATTTCGAATACTATATGAATTTTGAGGGTCCTTAAAATCCTGACGGGTTTCTTTCAGTAAAAACGTAAATTTATATTTTAATAATTTTATGCATATTTGTGTTAAATACAAGCCATAACTCGTTAACTCCTAGTTAACTCTTGGTTTTGGTTTGTTTTTTTGTTTTTTTTTGTATCTAAGATTAACTTTATAAAATAGTAGTTTTTTTAATCTGCAGGTCCAGTTGATTGGCGTTTTAAATAATTTAAAGTTTGTCCTTAGCATTAGTTTTTGTTGGTTGAGTCAATTTTTATGTTCGATATTTGTTTATTCCCTTCAGTAATAAAAAAAACGACGATTCCTTAAATTGTAATTACAATCAAGCCGCTGCTGGCACTATTAAAAAAAAATTGTAAAATTAATTATAATTATACATACAAGCGATTTTTTTTTAAAACAAAGTAGTCGACTGTAAATAAAAATCCTTTCTTATTTTTGACAGAAAAGCAGCGCCTGAGACACATAAGAAGAATGAGCCAGTGCTTCTCAGTGTCTGACTTAGCTGCTCTTCCCGTCAAGTCCTTTTTTAAGTCCTGATTTTCATTCTGCGTCTGAAACGCAATAATAAAGAAAAAAGGTCCATTCGCATAAATTATAGGTATTCAAAGAAAGTATTTTAAATTGCCTTGAGGTTAACGCACATTTCTGTATGGTAGGAAAATTTGCAAGAAACATGAAATGAAGAAATTTGTTTTAATATGCCTGCTAGTAATTTGTTTAAGTTATTGAAGTACTAATTAACTGTTTTTGATTTCCAACATATAACTTAAAAATTAAACAGTCCCGCTTCAAAAAAAATTTGTCGAAACGCTTGAATGGTGCCGATAAGCGTGATGTAGATACACATTTTAACCGTTAAGGGTATTATAACGGTTTTTTGGCTAGGGTATTATTTGTTAAGTTGTCATGTACTTACTAAGCATAAAAAAAGTGTGATTTTAAATTCCACTTTTATAATATTTTATGTTTATCTAATAACAAACGTTTGCTTTACAGCCTATTTGATAAGGCCTAATCTTGAATTGCTTTGAAGATAATAATGTATGACTAGCTAAACGAAAATATGTGTGGTTGATTATAACCAATTTGATAGTCCAAGCTGGTTAAGATTGGAAAATTATTGTTTTAAACTTGTTTTTGATTAATTAGCTTTAAATAAAAATGTATAATTTATCTTATATCTTATCTTATACTTTATCTTATATATAGGCCCATATTTTTAGGGGTTTTTTTCATGTATTATATATTTTTGCTACTATGGTTATAAAATACGATGTGTTTTCATGTTGTAATATTATAATTGCGTAATTTTTTACCGTTTTCTATTATGTAGAAATAGAAATTAATAAACCTATTTTTTAGATAGCGTAAAAGAAAGTTCTGAAAACTAAGGATATTTAGCCTGTAAATTGATAATTTATTCGCCCAAACTTATTTTCTTACGGATCGCTGAATAGCGGAGAAGTCCACTAAAAATTGAATTCAATTCAATTAATTGCAAATGAATTAAATTGATTTTAAATTTAATTGATTCGAAATGACAATCATGAGTTCGCTCCTTTATTTTACCGTGCTATTTTCCGCCTTTACCGCTACAACTTACGCCTGCATTGGCCGCGACAGTACAAGAAGCGGAAGTAACAGTGTATCACTATAAAATTAATAAATTATATTATATTAAATTATTATATTTAAAGTCCTTTCTATGGCAATAAATGATTATTAAATTCAAATAAAATAAATTAGAACATTTTAAATAATGACCCAAGAAGCCCTATAAACAAATTAGAGATCTAAATTGCAAAATGTGAACTGTTAGTTCTCTTGTTACAGCTTCTTATTTCCTACTTAGGGTTTAACTAACCTAACATTTTTTGTTTGTTATTTAAGTTACACTAAATTATCCTGAAACGGTAGTCTTATGCTTACCACACTAAAGAAGGCATAGGAAGCTCACTTATTTATTTCAGAAACAGCGTAATGGCTCCCGGTGATGGGGCGGGATTAATTGAGCAAATTATCCACATTTGCCCAAAACGGACGGCGAAAAAATGCTGTCCGCCACGATTTCAGCAAATAGTTTCAAGCTTATTAATTGGGGCTCCGAGTTCTTAATACAAAACTCGGGTTTCTAAGTTCTCATATATGGTTCCTAAGTTCCCGTCTAAGTTTTTTAAATCCTTATCTAGGGTTCCTAAGCTCCTATCTAGAGTTCCTTAATTCCCATCTAGCATTTCTACGCTCCCATCAAGGATTCAAAGTTCCCATCTAGGATTTCTACGCTCCCATCAAGGATTCAAAGTTCCCATCTAAGGTTTTTAAGTTTACATCAAGGATTCAAAATTCCCATCTAAGGTTTTTAAGTTTACATCAAGGATACAAAGTTCCCATCTAAGGTTTTAAGTTCATATTTAGGTTTCTTTAGTTTAAATCTAGGGTTCTTATGCTCGCAGCAAGGGTTCCAAAGTTCTTATCTAGGGTTCCAAAGTTTCCATCTAAGGTTCCTAAGTTCCGATCTAAGGTCCCGACGCTCCCATTCAGGGTTCTTAAGTCCTATTATTGACGAAATTAAAACGAGAAAAAAAAGAATTTTATTCCGATACACGCCCGCGACAGACGGCAATTCCCTGACGGACTACAACGGCTGCGACTCCGACTACGATTCTCCGGAATGCGAAGGACCGCCGGCGGCTCCTACCACGGAGGACCCTTGTCAAGCGGCGGAGGACTCCCCGGAGTGCGCCGCCACCACGCAGGACCCCTGCGCGGAAAGCGAGGAAGACCCCTGCGCACCCAAGTGGGAGTGCCCGGCCGAAGAGGTGGACGAAGCTCGAGGTGCTCTTGTTTGGCAATTTATAATTTTTTTTAAATGAGATATTCTGACAATCTGTTACTCTTTTGGCAATTTTACATCAGTTAAAAATGTTTTTACAATTCATGAATCTCATTTAAAAAAGAATTTGCATACGATACCGTCTGATTTGCATCAGCATGAGTTGCGCGCAGCTAATTGGACATTTAGTGTGACAAATAATACATTCAGTATTTTCTGCGCGGTTTTCAAAAAAATATTCAACAGTTGAAAACTTATTTTACAGACCTCAATTTTATTTACGTCTTTTATGTCTTAATTGCCAATATTTTCGCAAGATCAAAAAAACAAAACAACTATTTAAGTTCCTTTTTGTATTTCATGCCAGAATTTTATATAGGCAGCTTAATTGTAAACAGATTTTATCAAATTTTATTAGTTCATAAAACAATCTTTAAAGTAGAATATATGCAATTAAATAAAACCGAGTTTCGAGAATGCTTTGAAGCTTGAAAAAAGACTACTGCTCCGAAGCTCTAATTCTTAATATTTGTTTAAATAATAATAAACAATAATAATAATAAACAAAACAATAATAATAAACAAAACAATATTTGTTTAAATAATAATGATATTTGTAATAAACAATGGCAGTTTTTGTCTATTACAAATTTTTCCGTTTTTTCAAAGCTTACCTGCGTCGTAATTCTTGTTTTATAGGACTAAGTAGTAACGCTCATTTATTGTTTTTATAGACTAATTCTGAATAAGGGTTTTTTAGTGCAGGAAGAAATTAATAGCTATTAAAAATAATTATGGTAAAAATTAGGTGACGTATGCTGCAATCATCTCCAAGACAAAGCAAACATGAAACATCTGGAAGATTGCGTGTCAACAAATCTTCAACTTTGCGCCGAAAACTGCCGAGAACAGGTACAACTGATCATTTTCAGAAACACACTATTGAATGATGATTTCAAAATTTATTTCAGTTTACTCAGCATTTATATTTTTAAGCCTATTTTCTAACTGTTGTTTACAGAAATTCTCACACCCAAAAACTTTTTTGTAGATTCCCCTTATTTTTTAACTTCAATATATATATATATATATATATATATATATATATATATATATATATATATATATATATATATATATATATATATATATATATATATATATATATAAAATAAATAATAAATATAAATAAATAAATATATATATATATTTATATATAAATTTGTTGAAATTCGAAAGCTGCTAAAACGGTTTAAGCTTAAAACGTATAAAATTTTCAAAATTTATCTGATTTTTTTGAAATTTTTAAGCTAAACCCAAATACCACCTGAAAGCGAGAAATCAATAAAAACGTAAAATGTTTTTGCATAAATTCTTTTAAAATGTTATTTTGAAATAACTTAACTGCGCTTATATTAAAAAAATATACATTAAACCTGCAAACAAACAAACTTTCGTAAAACTTTTTAAGCTTAAAACGTATAAAATTTTCAAAATTTATCTGATTTTTTTTGTGATTTTTAAGCTAAACCCAAATACCACCTGAAAGCGAGAAATCAATAAAAAACGTAAAATGTTTTTGCATAAATTCTTTTAAAATGTTATTTTGAAATAACTTAACTGCGCTTATATTAAAATATACTTTAAAACTACAAACAAACAAACTTGGTTATTGGAAAAGTTACCGGTAAACAGGATTGAGTCCAAAAACAAGGTAAAAAAACGGACCCAGTCCATTTTTAAATGACCAAACTGGACTGGGACCAAAAATCAAAAACCGGTCTGTGAAGTGGCTCCAAAAGTTTTATATATACCACCTATCAAAAACGAGCAATCTTTTGTTTTTGAAGCAATTTTAAATTTTTTGTTAAATTGGTACTAAAATCGGTTTTAAAATTATGAATAAAATGTTACGATTAATTAGTATTTAGTGTATTCTTTTTAATAGTTTTTTAATAAACGGTATGTTTTTTTAATTTGCCGCTAGCTGACCGCCTTTGAATTTATTTTGGCAATTTTTATTTTAGCGAAAACGTGAACTTTCAATTTAGCGAGAAAAAAAATGTTTAAAACTCCTGTCTTCATGTCCTGTGTACTATCCATGTACCAAATTTTAAGGCTAAAGATGAATTTTATTAGGGTGAAAATAACTAGGTGGTAAAGTAACCACTCGTTCTTCGAGAAAATACCACGTGGAGAGAAACACCTGACGCAACCTAATAATAATTGGTTACATAATCTCTAAAAACTTTTTTATTATTTTTATTCTCGCGCGTTCATTGTTTGTTTCTTCCTAATGGCGAGCGGTTACGCCCTTAGTTTCAGCCTGAAGGATTTTAATTTTAGTTGACAACGGAGTGAAAATAATTAATGTCTGTGCAAAAATGATTTGGGTCAAAAAGCTTCAGATGGGCATATAATTAATTTATATAAAAGCTTTATTAGCGTATGTCGTTCAAAATTAGCTATAAATTAATATATTTATCGTCTAAATCAACTTCTTTGTTGGTTAAATATGTCCGCTTAAAAATTGTTTTTAGTGCACATAATTTTTGTACAAACCTTAGTGACAATGCATTTCGCACGCGTTTAGATGTTAAATTATTAAAGGTTAAATAAATTTTAAATTAAATTTATTAAAGGTTAAATATTTAAATATATTAAAGGTTGAAACTGACCACGGAGGAAAATGGGAGTGTGTCATTTCCGAAGTAGATTTCGCGTTCGCGAATTATCGTAACGGTGCCCACCACTGCAAAACAAGGCACAACGGGCGCTACGCTTTGGTGTGGAAAATTGGATAATTTTTAGTCGCATGGATTTTTTAATTTTCATCGATATCTGCTCAAAACTCGGATTTTATCGCCGGTGTTCCAGCTCTATGACAACAACTCGAGAATTCAAAGCATATCACGAGTGTAAAAAACGCTTTCAAAACGTCTTTCGAAGTTTTGGTCAATTAGTTTATAATAATATGTCTTAGCACTTTTTTAGTTGTGAAGCTTGCTGTATTGTTAATGGTTAATAATTGTTTGTTGATGGGAATAGTTTATATAAAATAAAAAAATTAAAGTTTTATTACACTGTTAAATTTAATAGAAATATAGCCATGTGACTAATGGACCAATAAATGAGATATGATCCCACCCAAAATGGTATGCTCATAAGCGCGTAAAAGTTTTTTAAACACGTTAATATTTTTTTAAAACCGTACAATTATGGTGTATAATCCATAACAATTAAATAAAAAGGGTCCCGATTATTAAAAGCCCGAGTTTTTTATCGACGTTAGCTGAGCGTCTCTCAAAGTGATGTTTTTTTTTCCTTTCGTGTATTAATATTATGCTCCGGAGCTCGGGCCATTAACACACGAGTAGCTCTGGAGCTCAACCTTTTAATAGAACAAATTTAACCTTATTCAAGCTTAAAATATGTTATTTTTAGGCGCCATTTTTTCTAGTGTTTAATAAGTTTTGAAGAAAAAAAATTAGTTTATAAAAATCTTTGACAAAATAATCTATGGCTTTACTTTTTATATTATTCACGAAATTAAATCAAGAATAGGGCGGCGCTTTGGAACTCGGACTTCCGGAAAACGTCACTAGTCCCAACACGTTTTAAATTTTATTACGTTAAAACAACTTTGAAGATTTTAGTTTTACTTCACAGGTGAGAAAAGGGCGGGAAAAGGTGGCGGGATCAAAATTTGTGTTCGCAGAAATTGGTGAGATTTGGATAAACTTACACTTATATTTTTTTACCGAAAAAATTTCCCAATCATGAATATTTTTATGTGCAATCATATTTGTTTGTATGAATTAATTTTCTTCTTGATTTGTTTTTGTGTTAAATTCATTCTGTTAAATGAAAATAAAAGTTTACATAAAATAAACATTCATTAAAACATAATAATATGAATATTTATTAAGTAAGTATTAATCAAATTATGACAATAAAAAGTTAAAAAAATGAGTTTTGTTAACATTTGTGTAAAAATTTACATTTTCGGCCAATACAATTTACATTTTTAGATTTTTCAAGTTATTTTACTAATTTTAACAGTTTTATGTAATAGATAGACACGGAGAAAAAACGATGTTAACAATTAGTAAAATTTTAGCTTGATCAAACGGAAATAAAACTGAAAAATAAACAAATCCCAAAATATAAATTTTCATCAAGCTTTAAACAAATAAATTTCAAAATTTTAGTTTTAAACTAATTGGAAACTTGAATAAATACCTTGTTAACCAGATAATTTTATGCAGGTGAAAAAAATATTTTTTGGATATAAAATTTTGCACGAACAAGGTCAATCTTTCTACAATAATTTATTCACTAAATCCCATTCTAAAGTAAAAGGTGCTTTCATATAAAAAATATGGGCTTTTTACTTAGGCAAAAAACTTTGTGTTCAGCCCTATATTGGCAATGCTCCTGGAGAACATTGCCATTTCAAATGCCATTTTAAACATTTTATTGCTATTTGAACATGCATTTTTGAACACATTATAATAAAATGTTAAGCGAAATACGAGTTGGAATGATACTTAAAAAATTGTGTGAATGAATGAAAAATAAATAAGAAAAATAAATAATTTATCTGGAAAAAAAATAACTTCGAGATTCAACTTAAATTTTATAAACATTTTTTCTTAGCCTAAGCGAACCTAAAAATCAAACGAAAAAACCTAGGAAATCTAAAAAACTCAAAAAATATTTAAAATTACCGAATAAACTAATGCTTAAACAAGTTATTTTTCCGAAAATATACTGAATGTATTTTTTTGGATATCGATTTATAAGTAAACAGTCATATAAAAGTGAAAAGTAGGGCGCGTAAAATATTTAATTAGAGACGCATTTTTTTTACTAATTGCTTTAAAAAACACAGTGTGCTTAAAAAGAACGGGCCTATTCAAATGCTGCTTAAGCATGGTTATAATTCGTCCAGAATAATTCAAATTTGATATTAAATAATTTAAAGTCGTTTTTATTTTGATTTTTTTTTAATATTATTCATTTAGACTTAAAATAAGTATTTAAAACTCCAAAAAAACGCTCTCCGACAACCCAAAATCTAACTTTTGGTTTTTCTGTTTTGAGCATTTTGGCCGAAGTCTTGTGCTGGCCTTTGTGCTGCCCTTCTCATATTTTTCAGACTTTTATAACATTGATTATTGTTAATATTTGCATTAATAACGTGCCAAACCGGTTTTAAATGTAAACTACATGCAGATATGATGTCTTGAATCTTAAAATCGCTTGTATTTGTATACTTAATATCTTAGAATCTATTGTTTACAAATGGGCAAAACTAATTATATGTCACGGACGCGACAATTTGCCCGCGGTTTGTGAATTATATCCACAAATAATTTACACAGTTATAATGAAACAAGTTTCAAGAAAGGAAGTTAAAGATTTTACAATAAAACTCTAGAAAACAATAATGTTTGTTTCTGTGATAAAACAGTTTTTAACTGTTTTTCTATTTTAGGGCAAAACTAAAAATTAAAAATGAAAATAATCTGTTTTATTTTGGCAGGATTTTTTGTTGTTCATAATATCAACGCGTTCGATGACTGGTCCTGCTCAGACGACGAAATCGATAAAAAGAAAGGTCTGATTTTATTAAATTTATTTGAGAAGGTGTTGCATTTTATGTTATTTTCCACATTTCTAAGGAATGGCAATTTTTATGTGAAATCATATTATGAAAGTACCAAGAGGAAGAATGAATGAAATGAATATAAAAATTACATACGGATCAAACCATACTCTTTTTCAGTAATGTTTCAGAAGGCTCAAAAACTATATTGATAGAGACAGTGTGAGTCATTTTTATAACCTCCAATACAGTGTATCATGGAGAGCTAGGGTCATTTGAACGGGAGGGAGCTCCAAAACTCTGATCATAAAATAAAAGATTTTAAAGTTATTTATATCTTATCTACGGTTTTAAGTTAATCTATTCGCATTTTTAAGATTTTTTTGTTTTTAATAAGTGTTAAAAAAACTTATGGTTGAATTATATCGGACTGACGCTGAAAATTAGAATGCACACATGAGGGGACCAATTAAAATTGTGCGGTAATGACATTTTAAAAAAAAAACAAATAAGAACGCAGAATTTTTTTTAATTCCACCTTTTCACAAAATATGTAAAAATTAACCAACTTTAGCTCTAGAAAAATTTGCATTTAGATTCCAAATTAAGTAATTTGATAATAAATTATTAAAATACAGTTTTTAATCTTTGTTATTAATTCGCTTTAGTAAAAAATTTTGAATGTTTTTGTTTTAAATAGTCGATTCAATACTGCAAATATCGCGGTCAGCTAGATTTTATTTGCCTATAGTTTACAAAAAAATTTTGAAAAAAATTTCATTTGCAGAATTACTTTTTATCATTTATTAAAACATAGACGAAGCTCGGAGTTCCGGGAAATACTATCAATCATACTGTCAAATGACAAAAGCTTAAAAGTACCTTTAAGCAATTTAACTTTCACTGATTTCGTGTTTATTTAACCATTTAACCACAAAGCAGTTGACGATTTTCATGAAAAACGGTTAAAGATGAAATAACTTATTTAAACAAATTTTTTTTTCAAATTAATCAAAATGCAAATAGAAAATTTGACTGGCTAAAAAAACTGATTGATTTTGTATATTCATTGAAAATTTAAAATTAAAAAAAACTTGCGTTTCAATTCTCTTAGTAACACAATTTTCAGTGGGCCCCTCGTGTCTCCATACAAATTAAAATGTCACAGTTATTTATTTCAATAATAATAGCTATTAATGATGTCATTCAGTAAAATCGCTAATTTTTTACAACGTTATTACGTTGGAAAATAGTATTATGTAGGTAATCCCAGGGAACGGAGAAAACAAAAAAAATTCTTTGCACCGGATATTTTAATCACAAAACTTTTGTAAAAAAACATAGACCATAAATAATAATTCCATAATTATCTGCCTTTTAAAAACAGTATTGCTATTAGGAATATCAGGCTCATGGTTTTAGACACAAATGATCACAATAATTCAACTATTTAATTGAATAATAACCAGTGCCATATTTTTCCAAAAAAAAATTTATAAAATGGGCTCTAAAACACAGTTTATTTAAATTTGCTCTTATGAGGTGAAAGGCATCATCAGTATTTTCTTTATCATCAGTATCAGTATTTTCTTCAAAGTGTATTTTTAGGCTGCCAAAATCCAGATAAAATTAATAAATAGCATAGATTTATGCTGTTAGTAAAAATACAAATGATTAAAATCCATTTAAAAATTTGGATCGTTTTTAAGGTTTTAAAATTTGTTATTTTTTTGAAAAATAATAATGTTTGAAAGCCTGTGTGAAAAGCTTTTAAAAAGGATATAATTTTTATATTCGTTTTAATAAGTTTAAAATATAAATTTTCTAATTTTCATAATATTTGCAGCCTATGCTCGGTCTCTCAACATCTCAACAAAAATTCACTAACAAAACCTCAACTTACAATAAATGGTAGGTGTTTTCTATAATCAGAATAGGCCGTATGGGTTCTGATTTGGTATAAAAAAATAATGTTGGATTGCCTAGCTGTGTATTGCCAATGCTCCCCTGTATTGGGAACCCATTCTACAAAGCATCTAAATTACTATTGCTGAAGTTTAGGTCAAGTGTGCTGCAGTTACGAAGTGGAGAAGACCATGAAGATGTTCCCCTGTATTGGGAACCCATTCTACAAAGCATTTAAATTATTATTGCTGAAGTTTAGGTCAAGTGTGCTGCAGTTATGAAGTGGAAAAGACCATGAAGATGTTCCCCTGTATTGGGAACCCATTCTACAAAGCATTTAAATTATTATTGCTGAAGTTTAGGTCAAGTGTGCTGCAGTTATGAAGTGGAGAAGACCATGAAGAGTGTCTTGCCTAGCTGTGTATTGCCAATGTTCCCCTGTATTGGGAACCCATTCTACAAAGCATTTAAATTATTATTGCTGAAGTTTAGGTCAAGTGTGCTGCAGTTATGAAGTGGAGAAGACCATGAAGATGTTCCCCTGTATTGGGAACCCATTCTACAAAGCATTTAAATTATTATTGCTGAAGTTTAGGTCAAGTGTGCTGCAGTTACGAAGTGGAGAAGACCATGAAGAGTGTCATCGCGCCTGGTGTGACGGACGCCCGGGACACGGTTCAAGAAATTCAGAGTGCGGTGGAGGCTGGCGGCGGGAAATGGGAGTGCATCATGGCCCCTGGGAAACACGGGTTCGCCAATTATCGGGTCGACGACCGGTACTGCAAGGTCAGGATCGGCCCTTGGGCGGCCACGTGCTGGCAAATCAGATGAATTCATCAAACGCCAATAAACTGTGGTGCGGTTTCTGCAATAATTCTGACTTTATTGAGTGCATTAACCTTACTTCATTTATGTTGTACACGCAGCGTTGCTGTGACTGAAGTCATTTCCTGGCTTCTGATGTTAGTAATAAAGCTTGAATAACACTTGGTCCAAAGCGTGTATGGTTGAATTATATCTGGCTGACGCTGAAAATTAGAATGCAGACATGAGGGGACCAATTAAAATTGTGCGGTAATGACGTTTTTTTTAAAAAAACAAATAAGAAAGCAGAATTTTTTTTAATTCTTTATCCCTTTAAAAATTTGCATTTGGGTTTTAAATTAAGTAAATTGATAAATAATTATTAAAATACGGGTTTTGATCTTTATTATTAAACGGATTTCGTTAAAAATTTTGAATGGCTTTGTTTTTAAATAGTCGAATCAATACTGCAACTTTCGCAGTCAGCTAGATTTTATTTGCCTATAAGTTACAAAATGCAAAACATTTAAAAAAATTTATACTTTTTCTTTAGGGTAAACATGCGGAAAATAGAGAATAAAAATCCAAAAAACCCTTTTAAACCACTGAAGTTTTTTTGCTTTTGTTGTTTAAGCACTTTGACCAAGCACCAGGATTTTGTGACATTCCGTGCTTCTACAATAGTGTTACAGTGCTTATTTAGTACTGCTTAATTCCTCCTGCAAAACTGCTTAGTGAGAATGCAGTATTTCTGCAGTGTTCTTGCAGTACTTATTCAGTACTCATGCAGTATTCTACATTGCTGTAGTATTTTTTAGTGCAAATGTAGTATTGCTGCATGATCACTGCCGTTTTGCTGCCGTGCTCTCGCAGTACTGCTGAAGTGCTTCTGCAGTACTGGTGCATTGCTCTTCAATACTTCATGGTTAATGCCCATGCTGTATTGCGCATGAATAATTACTGCATGGAATACAACCGTTTAAGTTTAGCCTTTGTCTTAAAAAACAACAATATTGCTTCTGTAGTACCGTACTATTAAGTGCGCATGCAGTATTGCTGTAGTATTTCTGCAGTAATGCTGTAGTATTCATGCTTATGCAGAAGTGCTGCATTGCTCCTGCAGTACTGGAGGTGTGCTTCTATGATACTGTTAAATTTTTTCTGGACTACTACTATTCAATATGCTGCAGTAGTGTTACAATACTGCTACAACACTGCTACAGTGCTTTTTGACTCCTGGAGTTTTACTGCAGCATTTTACACGCGACAATGATAAAAAACGCTTCAGTCAATAAATTGTAACATAGTGGTAAATTGGTTTTAAATTATTTGACAATAGTGCCGGTCAAATATTTTTGGTAAATGGACACCAATGTATTTGTGTATGTTTATGATATTCAATGTTTTGAACTTTTGGTGATTAACGGATACCTTTTTTTTATATTACGATAAATAAATAAATCAATTTTACAATGCTATTTGCATATTTTGTCTGACTGGGAATTGTGAAGATTTTAATCGCTTTATTTGACAACAAACATTAGTAAACATTGGATTTATAAGTGCCAAAATTTAAATCAACTTAAAATAAAATCTTAGGGAAAATTGTAGATTTATATTGTTTATTTAAAAAAAATTAAAATAAATACTTTAAATTATGTGTTGAGCAACAGATATATATATAATCTATAAAATTCTGTAAGCGTTTTTTTGTTAAAACAATTTAAATGTTTTATAATATAACCTTATATACATGTATATATATATATCTATAATATAACCAATATATTTTATAAAACTTTTAACTTTGTTACATATTGGTAAACGCAAATT
The DNA here is from genome assembly GCA_030248175.1 of Microlaimidae sp. YZB2_3. Taxonomy (NCBI): domain Eukaryota; kingdom Metazoa; phylum Nematoda; class Chromadorea; order Desmodorida; family Microlaimidae; species Microlaimidae sp. YZB2_3. Next base: position 24,860 of record JASAMX010012816.1, read on the forward strand.
ACGTCAACAATGTTTTCCCACCCACTTTCAAAACAGTAACATCAAAATAAGTTAAAATTTTAAACTTCAAAGTGTTACGCTGTATTTACAAACCCGAAAAAAACTTGGAAAGATCTGACTGTGTTTTGTACCGATAAAAGAAAATAATTAATTCCAAGGTAAACTTCTTGTTTGTTTTTATTTAAATCAGTTATTGTTAATTAGTCAATTATATTTTTAATTTGACTAAGTTTATACTATCACGAATTCAGAAAAAAATTATTTTTAATACTTTGTTGACAGTATTTCATGACCTATTTAATTTTACAGTTAAACATAAAAACAAGCAAAATTTATTTTATTGAAAAGAAGACGTTTTTCTTTAGAATAGCTCAGTTTTTTGAACCTGAGGTACGGTAAATACAGTGAATATAGGTTTTTTTAAATCCATTTTATTTTTTATATTTTTTATCTATATTCTGTATTAAGTATATATATTATAATATATATATTAAAACGCACACACAAAAGCAATATTATTTTAATAAGTTTTTAAATATACTTTTTAAGCATAGATGATTTTTTTTAATTTTTAGAAAAACGTTTTGTTGCATTGTCAGAACGCTTTCACAGTTTTCTGTTTCTCAATGAAACTTCAAATTAAGTGTGCGATTTTACTGTTTCTATTATCCTGTTGTCATTGTTTTTTTCGTAAGAAGCGACAAATCCTCAATCGGAGCTCAGGTTACACCTGTTAAAACCCAACACCAGGTTCATCTTGATCAGATTTCTAGCACAAAAGAGTTCTGCAAAAAATCTTAACTGGTATAAATAAGTCCTAGCACAACACAATTCGGTACAGAAGAGTTCTTTGAAGTTGTGTGTTTAAAAGCTACACGCGTACATAAGAAATACAATCAGCACAAAAAGTCATGGGATAAAAAAAATTTCGGCACAAATAGGCATTTTTTCTATATAAACAAGACAAACGGGTCTGCACAAAATTTCCATAAATATATTAGTGATAGACAACCGAACTTTCCGTTTAAGCTATATAAACTACCCAGAGTAAAACTGTCCCTATTAACTTTTCATAAAACAGAATAAAAGTCCCCATAAAATATGTTTTTTTCCAATAGGATATAAAATGTTTTTTACCTGTTTCCTACGTACAGTGTACCTTTTCAATCATAGACTCTCCTGACTCTACCTGCCAGACGACATGTTAATTGCCGGCTAAGGTAATTTGTTGTCAAAAACATCTTTTTCATTTTCAAAAATTTTTTTTATAGTTTTATAAGTATATTTTGTGATTTTTATAAATTAATTTTAGCGTAATAAATGATTTTTTAACGCTGAAATTGTATAAAAACTCAATAAAAAAATTAGTATGAATAAAACGGTTTTAATAGTCAATTATTGGCTTAATTCAGAACTAATTTTTTATTAGATTATAAAAATATTATTTTCAATTGTAAAAAAATATTATTTTTATTATTCAAACAAAGAAATTTTTAAGATATTTTGAAAGAAAAAATCAAACTAAGCAAATAAAATTGTTTTCAAAAACCAGCTAATTTAGCCGGCTGTTAACATGCCTTGGACCGGCCCCTAACAACTGCCTCATACTTTGATTCCACACTTACTATTACTTCCGCTTCCAGCTACTTTTTTACTGTTTCCAAGGTTGATTTAGATGCCTTTCTATATTTGTATCTGTAAAAATTTCAGATGCCCTCCATCTGCCTCTTATCTAAAGGCTGGTTCATACTTATGGCAAAATGTCCTTTGGACAAAGTCCAAAGGACAAAATCCAAAGGACAACGTGTTCATACTTTTTGTTCTTTGGACTTTTCTCTTTGGATTTTGTCCTTTAGACTTTGTTCAAAGAACAAATTCTAAGTAGCATTCATACTTCGTCCAAAGGAAAAAGTCCAAAGGACGTTTTGGCTTGTCCAAAAAACGTTTTGGCTTCTCTAAAATTGTCCTTTGGACTTTGTCCAACGGACGTTTTGTCATAAGTATGAACGAGCCTTGACTCTAAACATATTTCGCTACCTCTTTCATATTTTTTGCTTGAACCTATTAGATGCAGATTCAAAACCAGTCCTTACTGGGATATTGGGTACTTTAATAGGTAAAACTTGAAATCTAAGTACAGATTGGAGCATTAAACAGAAATCCTTTGCGAACAGTATCTTCCACTTCAAACAGAGACCAAACGGGATTTTCAAATAAAAATCCTGTGCGAGCAGTATCATCCGCTTCGAACAGAGGCCAAACTGGAGTTTCAAATATATTAAAACAAACTAATTTAAAGGTATATTGATTTTAATTAGAAAAATTATTTGATAATTGGAAATATAAATACATTAATTTTTATCTTTATCGAAAACTTTTTAAGCAGAACACAGCAAAAGAATCTGGTTATAGGTTAGATTATCTGTTAGTTTTTTGAGAGTCAGCTTTGAAGGTAAAAAATCTGGTTATTCATTGCGCTTTTATGCAATAAAAAAATACTAGGCACATCTTGAGCGTTTCCAACTTAACTATTTAAGCGGATTTTGTGGGCAAATAATCCTCCCAGCAGCCAATCAGCACGAATTTGTTTGAGGAAGTAAACAAAATGCACACACGCTGTCTTACCACTTACACTTACCACCCGTCTTTGATGATATAGGAAACGATCAGGATATTTATAATAAAACACTTTAAAGAATCAATTTTCTATATCGCCCCACACGAACTGCTCCTTTAATACTGAGGCGATTAGCCTGAAATTAAGAAATTTTGTAGTCTTAATGTCAAAAAATTTAAATATCAAATTATAAATATAAAGGTTTTGTAGGATTAGTTCACTCTTAATGAAAAACACACTGTGTTCCACTAAAGTACTCTTTTAAACAAAGGTTATGAAGTTTAAAAAAATGAATCATACAGATCACAGCCAGATTTTTACATGCAAAACTCGTAAACCATTATACGTAATTATACATTGTTAGAATGACGTGATGATCACAACGTATGACGTTATGATAACGTAATATCGAAATCGTTGGGGGCGGTCCACTAAATTATGAACTACGTCTTATTTCAAGACGTAGTTTATGTTGTTGATAATGTTTATTTTTTTTTTTGATATTTTCCTCGGTTACCACAAGGAAATCTCGTCCCACCACGGACTTTTGTTTTATGACGGCGCTATTTTCTATTGACGATTGTGGTATGTAAACTTTACTGCGATTAATTCTATGTGTCACCTATAGGTTGTACTTAGGTGATACGTAATACTGTATGCTTGGTTAAAATTTGCATAATTACTACCGCAGCAACTTTAACCATTTCAATTCTCTTCATCACGGCGCTCCTAATATTAAGCATACCAAGCACCGTTTCTTATCTTGTACAAATAAAAAAGTTTTGTTTTTTTTTGGGACCAGGTTTTTTTCACCGCATCGGCTGTAGTGATGACGTCATCGAAAAACATTTTTCCTAACCTTTTCAAAAGATAGCCAAGAGTCTAAGCTATGCTTCCATATATGTCCCGCACATATTCTAACCTCCGTTATGGATATAACATTTTAAAATTCGAGTTTTGTCGTCAGTCCGCATCATTTTTGTATAGACTATAGTTTTTATTCGTTTTAACTTAAAAATAGCACCTGCGCCGCAGCAATTTTAAGAAAAACCTCGTTATATCTTATGCTATAAAGAAGTGAATTAGTTGTTAGAATGTATTGGTGCTAAATATACAGTAAACTTTTGGTATACCAAAAGTTTTTCCGGCTCATCGTCTGGGTGATTTATCGCACGGACTTTTTGATAGCTGAATTAGGCAGGCTTTACTTTTTAGTTCTACTCATTCGTCTAGGAAAACAATTCCGAATATTGTTGGAATTTCTTCGTAGCTAATGCCTCACTTTCCAAGAGAGATTTCTTAGGAGAAAATCTGAGTTTAAGTAATCAAAATAAACAAGTTTACGTAATAACCAAAAATTAGTTACCATTGAAAGATGTGCCTACAAGAATACGTAACCTACTTAGCTAGCCTAGAGGTTAAATAACCCGTTTTGCATGCGCCACACCAGTTACACGACTGTTGAGCCTGAATAATACATCAATACAAAAATAATATGGCGTTCAGGAATACGAAGCTAAATAATTCAAATTTTGATAGAAAGTTTCTGAAATGATTTGCTATTTATTTTTAGATTTTTGCCTCAAAAATAAACGATGGAAAACTTCAACCTGCAATCTCAAGCATAGGTGGGCCGCCTCCCGGGTTTGAAGGGTGGGTATACCCGACCATCAAATTTGGGGGGGGGAAGTGTTCCAAAATTTTTTTAGGGGGTATACCTCAAATACCTTATTTTTAGCGTTTTTAGTACTGAGACCCCTCAAATTTTAGGGAGGGGTGTCCGGGGTACCTCCAAATTTTAGGAGGGGGGGGAGTGTCGTCTATAATCGGGATTTGGGGGTAAACACCCCCAGCCCACCTATGATCTCAAGTTTTAGTGCTTCACCGACTTACGTGCTACAAGTTGCACCATAATATAACCCGCTGACTTTTTGCTTGCATTTATCATTTATTAGACGTATATATAAAAACATATTACCAATAAAAGTTGTTATAATAATAATAAAATTCACAGTAAAAAACTTACGGCCCCGTTTCGATATCAGGATCAACCACGATTTCTTCAGTCGTATGAACTTTTGGCAAAATCTGAAAATATATTATGTAATAGTGATTTCATTGTTAATTGAGATGAGATTTACAAAATAAAACCCGCATAGTTATTAACTGGCACGTTTGCTTTCGGCTCAAAAACAATTTTTCTTTAAACTCATCTTTAAAAATCTAATCAGATTATTATAACCGCGCATTTTTGTTTTTTGGTGTTATTTCTTTTTACAATGTCATATTTGGGCATGCCATATTTCAATTTGGTTGCATTAGTAATACTATTATGTTAGTGATATATGATTATTAGTGATATATCCTTAATTCAATGCTAGTATAGCCAGCACGAACCGTACAAAATGTATGATTTTATTTAAAAGTTAAATGGACGAAGCAAAATTAAAATAAACGTATTTTATTACTTTTGTTGATGTTTACCAATCAAACCCCTCAACATTTATACTACTGTATCCTAAATTTTTGTCTTTTCTAGAGTAAAAATGGTTAAAAAAATATTTTGTATTTTATTAGTTTCATAAAATTTTGTGGCATCACGGTCACCCCCCATCTGATCAACCATTTCTATCCCGTTCGAATATTTGTGGATTATAGAGAATTACTTCACTAGCAGCAGACGGCGGTTGTGGTAGGTTGTGCTTTTCCTTCTCTCTCTTCTCCATCAGCAGTTTCATGTACTGTTGCATGAGGGGGTCAATAGGGGGTTCAGCTGACGGGGTCGAGACTCCCGCACCATTGGTAGCTGCTGCTTCTTCTTGAGCGATTTTCTCCTTCGCTTTTTTCGCCTAAATCAAAGGAGTAAAATAATAAATAATACAGTTTGTATTAATATTTTTTATTTTTTTCTCATTGTGTTTACATGAGAAAATATGGTTACTACTAAGATTGCATGGGTTTCCTTTCTAAGTATTAGCGCCAGATATTTTCGATGCCAAACATAATTTCGAAAGGTTGTTTCTGTTCACAGCTATGTTGGTAGGGATACAAACTAAAAATATAAACTGCCGATATAAATTTGATTTTACCAAAATTAGGTTTGAATTTGAACAGTTTTTTTTCTGAAAATCAAGTTTTTCTGGGAGCACTAATTAGGACCATGGAGCCCAATTAGGGTATTTAGGGTGCGTTTATGAACCCGTTAAGGGTGCGTCCTGGTCCTACCTAACTAGAATTATCAACTGACACGCCCGAAGTAAAACTAACTTTTTAGATAGAAAGAAACCGTTATGAATATTTTAGCGCCATAACTAGGGTACGTTCTTTCTAAGTTAGGACAGTAAATACAAGTGGTTTTATAATACCGATACTATAAATACACTAATCATTCGCTAAAGTATATGCTATTCAATTTTTTTTCAATGCACGCATTTTTGCACAACTGAATGAATACCTCCTGCTCCTGCAATCTGCTTAGCTCCTCTTCCTCCAATTTGCGTCTTTCCTCTTCCAGTTTCCTCCTCTCCTCCTCTCGCTTTCTCAACTTCTCTTCCCAATCGTCTTCTTCAACTTTCACTTCCGGCTGTTTACTAATGTCCGCCACTGGCTTTCCGTCATTACCGTCCACATTTTCTTTCTCTTTCAACGCGTTTCCTTTTGTTTTCAACTCCTCATTTACGTTTTTTTTACTATCACCACCTCCTCGTTTTCGGCTGTCGACCCCGGAAAATCCTGGTTTCGCGCTACTCGCCTCTCTTTTCTCGCCTGCTTTTCCCTTATTATCGACTT
>JASAMX010012817.1:0-32599 GCA_030248175.1 Microlaimidae sp. YZB2_3
AGAAAACTCTCCAGTAACCTTCCCTTACCATAACCTCTCTCGATTATATCCCAATTTGACCCTAAGGTCAAGAGGGTGTGTCGTATAATCCCCCACGCATAAAGGTTAATTAATTTACCGCAAAATATGTGCTCTTTTCTTATTGTTTTTAACTGAGCTATATAATATTGGGAAAAAACCCCTGTTTCTATTAGACAAGGGAAAGAAGTACCACATGTAGCGGGCGACAGGACTACAATACCGGCTTGTCCCCTTTCGACCGTTACATAACTGGAGCCGATAACTAAAGCTACCACGCGCTCTCCACCACAGAAGCCAGAATATCATGTTGTTGCAAAAATGAACATGGACATCTTTATGCTGGACAACGTTATTTACTAAAAGGAGGAATAACCTTTTTCTTAGCTACAAAAAAGGATTGGGCTAAATAAGATATCATTGCAAAGCGTGAATTTCAAGGAATGTCATAAAAGGCTTGAAGTTTTCAAAAAATAAATAACAAGGACATCTTTATGCTAAACAAGGCATTTTCACCAAAAGGAAGGACCCTTTTTCTCAACCAAAAAACGGATTGGGCTAAATGAGGTATAATTGCAAAGCTTATAGTCTGGAGAATGTCATAAATGGATTAAAATTTTAAAAAATACCATGGACATCTTTATATTGGACAAGATATTTTTACCAAAGATGGAAGAACTTTCCTCCCCAACCACAGAAAAAATTAGGATAAATGAGATATTATGGGAAACCTTATAGTTCAGGGAGCATCATAAGGTGGTTGAAATTAGTAAAAAAATTAACGCGGAAATCTTTATGCTGGACAACATAGTTTTACCAAAAAATAGGGAAAGACCCTTCTCCGCTACTAAAATTAGAGTGGGTAACTGAGGTATCACTGTAAAGCTTACTGTCACGGGAATGGCATAAAAAGGTTAAATTTTGAAAAAAAAATTAGTAAATGAATATAAAAAATGCGGGAAAAATTATTTGTCAGCCGTATGGTTGACACGGGCTACTTGTGTTTTAATTTTCTGAATTTTAGAATTAAATTAAAATTCTGAGTTAAAAACAATGCTGAATTTAAATCCCTTAAAACATTTTCCTCTGCCACCATCTCCCAAAATCCGAAGCCGCTCATTGACTGAATTGCAAGAAAGCAACACCCCATGGGAAAAAGCCTTTGCGCTTTGTATAGTGTGTGACATGCTACCCAAATTACCTCTAAAATAACATGGTTTAAAGTGACACGCAGCCGCCTTCAGCGGCTCCAGAGGGCTGTTCAAATACAGCCGACCCGCAACGCTGAGGTGAGGAGGGGAAAAATAATCCTTTTTAAATACTAAACTAACATGAAATCGAATATGTTAATATTATTTTACATAATTTTAGAACTATTATAGTATTTTTTTGAAGCCATTTACTTTAAGATGTAATACTGTTTTTAACCTAAACAGCGCCCTTCCTGGGACTTAGTGTATTAAAAATGACAATTCTTAACGGGGGGGAGCTACCGTAGAATACTAAAGCCATCTCCCCCACTACAAAATTTAGAAATGAGAAAAACCCAGGAGTTAAAAATTCTGCTTCTGTTAAAAATAAAAATTTTATAGAAAAATAGTGTTTAATATCGGTGATATTTTATTATTTACTTTTTTATGTTTTATAGCGTTTTTTAATAAAATAATGTGTTTTTATGTTATTTTCTTTAAGGTTTTTCCTGTGAACTTCTGGTATGTTTTACCTTTGATCAGAGTGAAATACAAAAATGTATTGCGTGTACGGCTTACAAACCGGACTGATTAAATTATTTGTTCAGGGAATGAAAATAAGGGGGTGATTCTCCTGAAAATAAGGGTGGGGGATCTTAAAAGCCAATTTTTTGAGGGGGGAGAAAATTTCCCTGACTAGAGAAGGCCAAAAAAGTGCGCGCTTTTGCTTCAAATATGTTTTTGTCAAAACTACTAAAAATAAAAACTTGATTATAGGCACCTTGAACTGGAACTCGGTTTATACATGAAGTATGCAATATACATAAGCGTCACCATAATGGATAAATTACCGTATCTCCTATTTATCTTTCGTAGTATGAAGATCAAGCGATCAAATGTGCGCGAAATTTTGTTTTCGATGATCTGCATACTACGAAAGATAAGTAGGAGATACGGTAATTATCCATTATGGTGACGCTTATGTATATTACATACTTCATGCATTAACCGAGTTCCAGTGCAAGGTGCCTACTGCCTATATACGACGTCTTTTAATATTTCGTTTGTTAAAAAAAACTCAGTATTAAACTTACTACAAGCTGTCGAAAACGACAATTCGGCCGAAGAAAGTGTCGGGATAGCCGCAAAAAATATGAACATTAAAAACTTTTTCATAAAATTAGTCTTAAAATTTAAATTCAAATTTCCAGGTTATTTTGTTATAAAAAACATATTTGGAAGATTCAAATCTTACTGTAACAAAAACGGTTAAATATCACATATCCTTTTTTTAAGTATTTTCCTACTCTCTAAACAAAAATGGTTATATTAAATGGAGATTTTGATTGTTTTTTTCATGAATGAATGTATGGAATTAGGAACCGGTTAAACACTTTATTGTTCGGAAAACCAATTAATTTTTTTATTTGTTTTCATGCACTCAAATGCTACTGAAAAATTAATGCTTAGTTTGGTTTATTGCTTTAAACCTACTATTATAATAATTAATTTATTATATTGTATAGAGTTTGTCCTGGATTGAAAGCAAAAACTACTTTCTCCTTTAGTTGCCGGTAAACTTTTTAATTGTTTTTATTATGAATTACTTCATGTTTATTGGTAAGCTGTCTGCGTTATATTGCGGTTGCTCGTAAACAAGATTTTACTGAAAAAATTACAAAGTACAACGTACACAAATAACATGTTACACACTCAAATTCTATTAAGTAAAAAACACAACAATAAAGTTTAAATGGTTAAACACAACATTCAAGACTAGTGTTAACTTTATACAAAAAACACAAGCACTTATTGTTCTATATTGAATACTAACCGCAGGGTTTACTATATAAATCATAATAATACCAAAAATATGGAATAAAAAAAGTTCAATACTAAAAAATGTACAATTCATTTGATAAACAGGCGTTTCCACGTTCAATTATAGTGACGCAGGAATCATCTTTTAAAATACCAATCCTCTCTTAATAGTGTAAATTTTTCATGTTAGGCTATTTCTTATAAAGAATATTTCATATATTTTTTGGTACTACCAAGAATGCATAAAAATAGAGAATGTCCGACTGTGTGTTAATTAGTTGTTCAAATTTTAGGCAGATGATTCCATAGTGTAGATTTTATCACGTAGAAATAAAAATTTCCAAACGCAAAACTCATAGATGACGTTTTTCAACAGATTACTATATCGATGCTTTAGGTTTTTTAAAAATTGGAAAATATAACATTAAAGATTAAAAAAACACTATGACTATAGTACTAATAGCTGACTAAAAATTATATAAAATTATAATTATTTAATTGATGCTCAATAATTGATGCTCAATAATTAATGCTCAATTGATGCTTTGTTTATTGTAAAAAGTTTTTGAACTAAATTTAAAAATTAATTGAAATATATTAAAATATTTTTTTACGATTTAATAGCAATATAGTGGAGAAACAAAACCCTATAGTCCATACAAAAATGATGCAGACTGGCGACAAAACTCAAATTTTGAAATATATTCATAACGGAGGTTTGAATATGAGCGGGACAAATATGGGAGCAATCTTGGCTTGGTTCTTGTAAAATCTTAGCTTGGCTCTCTTGGCTATCTTTTAAAAAGGTTAGAAAAAAAAGTTTTTCGATGACGTCATCACAACAGCCGATGCGATGAAAAAAACCTGGTCCCAAAAAAAACAAAACTTTTTATTAGTACGAGATAAAAAACGCCGCTTGGTATGCTGTTAAAAATATTTTTTGAGTTTTTTTCTGAAAGTTTGAGCGAAATCGGCTCGCTCACATTTTTTTATGACGCGTTGAATGCGCGCGGTTTTCGTGATTTTTCGCGAATTTTTGCCACGGTAATACACTCTCCGAATTATTTATTTTGCTTTGCTTCCTGCTCGAAGTGTGTACGATATTAATCATATTGTTATATATTAAATGTCCGCCAATTTTTATTCCTTGCTTTTGATCTAAAATTTTTTTTTGTGTAAAAAAACCTAATATTAAGCTTTCAATAAGCTGTCAAAAATGACGAATTTAAAACTTGGAAGCGTTCCAAGCCCGTATGCTGGCAGCAGCAAACCTTTAAATTAAAAACTTTTTCAAAAAAATAAGCCTTAAAAGTTTATTTTTTTCGAATTTTCAGGCGTTATTTTGTTAGAAAAACATATTTTCAAAGTTAAAATCCAAAATTGCCAAATATCGCAGCTAAAAAATGCTCTTTTTTAAGTGTTTTCTTACTTGAAAACATGTTTCCTCATTGTCAACACCAAAAAAGTTTCTAATAACTATGTCTCTTAACTTTTGCCAATATCCCAATGTAATTTTTTAAAGTAATGCTATTTTTTGTGTAAAAACGTTTGAATCCGCGATCTGGTCTTAATTGCGTCATTTCAATTGTGGAAGAGCCAATAAAATTTATCAGTTATGACGTAATAACAAAAATTTGCATGACGTAAGGAGGTATTTTGTAATTTTAACGAAAATTTATGTTGCGTTTTCATGGGGTTATTTGGACCATTTTTTAATATTTTAAATGAAAATAAGCTTAACAAATTTAAAACTAATCTTTTAAAGTTTATTATTCTTGTAAAACTTTTTAATTTAAAGGGTTGAAGCTGCCAGCATACGGGCTTGGAATTCTTCCAAATTTCGAATTCGTCATTTTTGATAGCTTATTGCAAGCTTAATATTAGGTTTTTTTTTACTCAAAAGATATATCAAAATTCGTCATATGTGATAAATTTTACATTTTTCATGGTTTTGAAAAAAAATTTTAAAAAACTTTTCGGCATTCGTGTTTGCCCCTCCCCCCTAGCCCCCGGGGGGTCAACCCCCAAAAAAAATTTTTTAAGTCAAAAGTAAGCGATAAAAATTGCTGGACATTTAATGTATAACACTATGATCAATATCGTACACACTTCGAGCAGGAAGCAAAACAAAATAAATAATTCGGACAGTGTATTAGCGTGGCAAAAATTCGCGAAAACCGTGCGCATTCAACGCAGTATAAAAAAAATTTTAGCGATCCGATTTCGCTCAAACTTTCAGAAAAAAATTCAGAAAAGTATGTTTTAACAGCATACCAAGCGGCGTTTCTTATCTGGTACTAAAAAAAGTTTTTTTTTTGGGACCAGGTTTTTTCCCCGCATCGGCTGTAATAATGACGTCATCAAAAAAAATTTTTTCCTAACCTTTTCAAAAGATAGCCAAGACTCTAAACTATGCTCCCATATATGTCCCGCACAAATTTTTACCTCTGTTATTGATATATGACATTTCAAAGTTCGAGTTTTGTCGCCAGTCCGCATTATTTTTGTATAGACTATATTTTTTTTATTTTAGTTAAAAATGTTTTGTTATAATGCTTTACTCCAACTTGTCACAGAGTAATAATTTTCCACAAAAACATTTAGTGTTAAAATAAAACCCTTTAAGGCCAGTTCCTTAAATTACGGTAAGCTTTTGAATGAAACACATTAGGAAAAATTCAAAAAATAAAAAAAAACTTTTTGTACAAGTAAAATTTAAATCGATGCTTCAGGTTTTTTAAAAATTGGAAAATATAACATTAAAGATTAAAAAAACACTATGACTATAGTTCTAATAACAGACTAAAAATTATATAAAATTATAATTATTTAATTGATGCTCAATAACATATATTTTTGAATTTTTTTATTTTTGAAAATAATTTTCACATTTGATTAAAAAATCAAACAGGGTAAGTACAGTTAAACATCGGAGGTGTAAACTTATTTAACGAATTTTTTCTAAAAATCCTTAAACAAGAATCTACCTTTGTTTTAATTTCAAGAAGCTTACTAAAATCAGTGGCTGACCAAACACTGTTTCCAACTAAGCTTTTATTGTTTGGTTGGTTTAATGCCCGATTTATTCATTTTACAATGCTTTTTAATTTGACCTTCACTTAGGCATTTTTTGAGCTTTTTTTCGTTATATGGAATTTCATTGCAAATATATTTTAAAAAAACAGTAAACACCAGTGAGGATATTTGGATATTGTATGCTAAACGCCCAAAAACTATAAAAAAGGCACCGCAAGTCCATTTCATATTGAATTGACCCGTCTGAGATTTCCATAGCGTCCAATTAATACAAAATCAAGAAAAGTTGACAATTTTTACCAGACCATCGCGGGCTTCTTAATTCAGGCGGTACCAAAACACACAGGAGAATTTAAAGGTTCTTTAATAACGTCCGCGTCACCGACACTCCTTTACAAGTTCAGTCAGGCCACTTATCCCGTTCTAAAAAAGAAAAAAAGTCTTTATTTTAATTTTTTTAAACTAATCTCGTATTCCATAAGGCAAGAAATTTTAAATATTTTAAAGTTAAGAAACTTATAATAAATAATAATAATAAATAATAAACTTATAAAAATAAATTTTGCGGTGTGTTATACATACTGAGGGTTTTAAAGTGTGGCGGAAAAAAAGCACCCGTCGCAAAGGCGGAAAAAAAGCATTCGTGCACAAGACGAAAAAAAGCACCGGAAAAAGCGCATGACAAGTATCGCACAGCGGCGTTTATTTACTACGTTATAAGTATGATACATATTATTACGTTATAACTTATTGTAAAGTATTACGTTATAAGTTAGTAGCATGTATGCATTAATAGTTTAATATATTTTTAGACTTTTATATTTGGTTCATAAACAATTTATATTTAAAAGTATTCGCAAAGTAAATAGATAAAAAATGAAATAAAATTGATTTTGATCCACTGGGTAATAAATGCTAGAAATGACAAACAAACTGTGTTTGCTTTAAATTTGAACTCTTCAAATTTAAACTTTAAACTCTTAATATACTATTTTTCTATTAATAATTATAATATTCAATTAAAAAAAGGTAAATTAAAGTATTTCATTAAAGTAGGCGATTAAAAAAAAGGTAAATTAAAGTATTTCAATCATTGTCATTGTAAAAAAGGTTTTGCAATACAATTTAATTTTAAGATGGGAAAACAAGGTGGGGTATATTTTAAAAGCATCCACACAAAGATATCATCAATTTTTATCGAATGTTTATTTTAAGAAACAGTTAAATTCGTTTAATTTGCACTAAAATTTAGTAAAAGTTAAACCCCAAATTTTTGTACTAGAAATATTTCGTGGAATTGGTCTTTCTTATATGTTTAGCTGCAAATTGGTATTTTAATTTATTTAGGTTACCGGTCGTTATAAAATAAGTAATAAATAATTTAATATTTTTCATCCAAAACTTCACATAAACCTTAGTCATTGATAAAAATTCGTACGAACAGGAAGATTGCGTTGGGAAGGAGTGTAAACTCGCAACCCTAACCCACCTAAAAAAAATCGAAACTGCTAAACACTTTTAAAACTTGGGGCCTCGCCTAAGTTTTAAAGGTCTATTTTAATGCTAAAAACTGAAAATTGAGTTACCACTAAAAACTATCTACAAATTATTCCTATCCTCCGCTCAAAAACAAAAGAAATACTGATAAGTATTTGCTATTTTTTACCAATATTCACAAAATTTTGACAGTTTTAACCTAGCGAATTTTAAGCTTTTTAGACTTATTTTTAGGTATTTTTTGCCTTTTTTTGGCATTTACCGTTTAATAAAAATTTTCCTGTGCCACTTACCCCGTTTTGGAAATGCCCCCCTTCCCCTCTCTATTAAATCCTTCGAGGAAGCCAGTGCTCAGATGTGACCTTCTCTTTTTCGGGCATATTTCAAACGTTTTTTTTTATTTTGTTTCATTTTTTTATTTTAATTTAACAGCAAATTCAAAATAAAGACACAAAAAATAACTTACTTTTTATTTGGTCTTTATAAAATTTGAAATTGTATCCTTCAAAAGATCGGTCACTGTCGCCGTTACCTCATTTGTCCCAGTGACTGCTTCATTTTTTATACAGTGAGTTGACAAATAATGGCACCACAGAACCGATGCATATCTTGTAGCAGCAGGATTTTACTAGTCCTTGTATTATTGTTTATTTTAAACGAAACTTCTTGTTCAATTTGAATGCCTGAATAAGTCCTTTTTTGACATCTTTTTGAGACGTGTTGCTATCTTGGACTTTTTCCTTAACTTCAAGACTTTGGGAAGAGTTTAAAGAGGACAGGTTTGTTAACAAAAAATCACTACAGTACAGTACACTACATCGACTTCAGTACTACAAAATGAAGCTTCGAAGCTTGTTTCCAACAAGTCAATCTTTTTGTTTATGTCCCCGTAACCAGTAGAGTCCAAAGCTGAGCAATGATTTTGAATATGAGAATCCAACATTTTTCGTTGCTTTATGTTTAAAAACAGTTTTAAAAGTTCCTTTGTAACTGCGATTTGTTTCGTACTTTCGGAAATGCTTAAAAGGAGTTTAAAATGGGATAAATTCCAGATCCCACAAATATGCATTTCATTTTTTTTTAAATTTGGCTTCCCATAGAACTGTTTAATGTGTTAGTACGTACGATAGAAATTTCTGAAATGAAAAGTCATCTTCCCTGATAATTCAGGCAAAACAATAAAGTACTTCATGGTTTTTTATTAATATCTTTCCAATTCGGAGTCGGCGAGTTTTGAAGAAACAAATTTGTTTTTAGATAAAAAATACTATAAAATCTTTAATTAAACAGTGTATAAAAAAATAATACTATGATTAAATTTCGAAATTATTTGGTTACTTTTTTGAGATTTGTTCAATAATTGTTACCTTTGTACAAATTTATCACTTTAACTTATACCTATTAAAATTTTTAACTCTTGCAAAGGATTATTTAAGTTTAGAGAGTACGTGCAATGATGTTTCTTCTTTTTTTTCTAAAAGGTACACGGGAAATTACAATGAAGCTGATTGATTTTTAAGAAATGGGATACTAGAATTTAATTTTGATTCCATTTATTTTTTAGCTAAATACCCCCATTCGTTTGTCAGCAAACAGCTACCCAAGCCAATATTAGTTTAGGCAAGTTAAAGTTATATAATCAGAATTAGCGGTATTTCCTGGTGTAACAAGGCAAAAAATATTATTGTTTGATATAAAACCCTATTTTCAAATGGTATTTTTTTAGGTGGATATGGGAGGAAGAGCGGACTTTTTTTGGATTTTAGCAGGACCTGAAACAAACCGTGTTAATAAAACAGAGGCAGAGCTTGTTTTAAAAGAAAAAATAACTATGGAATATGGCGTCGTAAGTTAATATTTTTTTAAATATCATTTGAAAATCTGCTTGTTTTAACACTATTTTTAAATTTGTTTTTTTTCACCACTATTTTTAATTTTTTTTGTGCATATGTTTTTGTGTTTGTTTGTTTTGTGATTGTATATAACGTCGACACAATGAGTTAAAAGCATGTTAAAACACTCGGAACTGTGACTCTTTTTATATTTTAACACACAAATAATCAAAGCAAAATGAGTCAGAGTTACGTTGATTTTAAACTGACAGTGACTCTTTGTGTCAGAGTACTGAATCGTTGCTTTGTAATTGAATAGAGTCGGACTGGTCTGGGCTTTCTAGGCATCCGCCTCACAGGCATATAAATGGCTATTTAATAGTGATGGGCAGTTCCTGTTCCGGGTTCGGGATGTTCTAGGAAAAATTTGGAATTCCTTTTCCAGTTCCTGTTCAGGATTTTTGAAAAATCTCAATTTCGGTTCCGCTTCCTGTTTCGGATTTTTGAAAAATCTCAATGTCGGTTCTGGTTCCGGTTCCAGTGTTTGGGGATTTCGCAGTGTGATAGGTAGTTCCGGTTCGGGGTTCCAGATGTTCTGGGCAAAATTTGGAATTCTGGTAACGATTCCTGTTCAAGATTCTTGGAAAACCAAAGTTCTGGTTCCGACTCCGGTTCCTGTTCCGGATTTTTGGAAAATCTCAATTCTGGTTCTGGTTCCGGTTCCGGTGTTAGGGAGTTCCACAGTTCCGCCCATAACTACCATTTTAAAACAAACGGCCAGTTTCGATTTTGCGTTGGTAGGTGTTTTAGTACAATAAAGTCTTTTAAACGTTAAAGCAGTACAGTATATGAACTGCCAATGAAGTCTTTAAAAAAGACAAATCCCTAAAAAACTGAAACTAGTAAATTCATAATCAAATTCATAAACTTAATTCATAAGTTTTTTTATAAACTCGTTGAAGTTAAAGACATAAACAAAGACAGAAAAAACTATATAGAAAGAAAACGCAACTATTCTCTGTTTTTTTTTAGCGATACTGGGAACACTGTTCCAAAAAATTTTCGTTTTAGTTCTTATAATTTTTGAACGCGCCGCAATCAATATGCAAATATCTCGCGTTATGGTCCTTAAATTTTTGGCTACCTCCTGAAAAAAATTTTTTAAAAAATTTTGGGAGTTAGCTCCAAAACGTCCCAAATTTAGAGGCAATTTTTTTCAAAAAAACTCCTAACATTTTACCATATGACTCCTTACGTCTGGAAATTTTTTGTTCAGATTGCCCATACTGTCCTGAGCTCAAAACATATAATTTGTTAGGTGTACCTGGGTCGGGTACCCCGAGAGGTTAAAGGGGGTCAATTTTACGATTTTTGCCAAAATTCTTTGTATGGGGGGTAGGAAGTGCACTTTTTGGCATAATGCTAAAAACTGTTTGAGCCACAGGTTTGAGATCGGGGGAATTTTTGCGGAATTTTATGCTCTATATTTTGGTGACAGTCAAAAAAAAAATTTTCATTCCAGATAAAATTTAAAGCACTGCAATGTGTGACCCCTAAAAGATTAAATTTTGACGCATACATAGGTGAGTAATGTATCATTTTAAAGCTCTCGGCGTGCTGATTTCAAAAATTAAAAAAAAATTGCTCTAAATGGTGGACAGACAAAATACAGACCCCTTTGTACCCCAAAAATTAGTAAGGGGTGATTTTTTATTTTTATTATTTATAAGCCGTTTTTATATTCATATGAAAGCTCTATGCGTTCTAATTGCAAAAATATTAATTTTAGGTTAAAATTTTTTATGGTTACCCGTTTACATACGTCCAAATACCCCCAAATTTGAAAAAAGGTAATTTTGTCATTTTTTCATTTTAAATGACGTGTTAATACTCATATGAAAGCTCTCGCCGCAATAATTTTAAAAAGTTAATGTTTATTAAATTTTTTAAAGTGGTTACCTAATTTTTTATCCGTCAATGTACCCCCTAAAATTCTCAAGAGATGATTTTATTATAATATTGTCATGTTTGTTTTAATATCAAAGATCTCCACATGCTGATGTCAAAAAAGTTATTTTTAAATCGATTCACGCAATAGTTACTATTTTTACAGCCCACAATGTACCTCCGAAAAATTTTAGGGAGTCATTTTTATATCTATTAATAAATACTGTCCTGTTTATACTCATATTAAAGCTGTCGACACGCTGGTTTAAAAAATATGAATTTCAACTCAATTCACCGAATAATTATCATTTTTGCAACCCCTAATATACCCCCGAAAATTTTTAGGTGGTCATTTTTATATATTTATTGTAATACCGTCCTGTTTATACTTATATTAAAGCTTTCGTCATGTACCCCCAGAAATCTTTGGGGGTACATAAGGTACATACATTAGGGTGTGTAAAAATGGTAAACATTGGGTGAATTGAGTTGAAGCTTATATTTTGGAGATCAGCGTGTCGGAAGCTTTAATATGAGTATAAACAGTACGGTATTACAATAAATATATAAAAATGACCCCTAAAAATTTTTGGGGGTATACTATGGGTCGTAAAAATGGTAACCATTGGCTGATTTAAGTTGAAATTTATATTTTTGAGATGAGCGTGTCAAAAACTTTAATATGGGCCGGTTCAATCCATAGTGGCAGCTGATAGGTGACGCACAGCGCACACAGTTTACACCGCAGCAACAATAAGAGTGTAATGATGTAAACGCGCGCGTTACTATCAGCTAACAGCTGCCACTCCGGTGTGAACCGGTCTTATGAGTATAAACAAGACGGTATTAGAGATGCATTGAGCACCATATTTTAAATGTGAGCTGATCATTCTCTCTAAAAAATGTACAAATTGTACGGTAGATACTAAAAAATTGACCATTCAAAGATTTCGTAGATTTTACAAGATAATTCGTTATTTTCACAAAAATTCTTTTAACGCGTGTTATACGATTTTTTTTGTATCATTTTACAAAAAAATGTTACAAAATGTTTTGTTGCTATTGTACGTCAGTTTACAAATTTTATCGTTGCTGTTTCCTAGAAGGAAAAGCTACACGAACGCCTTCATGGCAGAATGAGACATAATCATCATAAAATAAAATATACCGTGAAACTTTTTACGTTCTAACAAAGTCAGTTTTAATGTAAGGATTTACAAACACAGTCACATCGATTAAATAAAATATACTGAATGATTTATTTTGCCTTAGTTAAGATGCAAAACGCTTTTTTACAAAGCATTTGGGATCTCGTGGTTGCAACAACAATATACATAAGCAATTTGACTGTAAACATTTATGTTCATACTGATAGTGTTTTCAAATATAAAAAGTTTCACAGTAACTTCTGTTTTATGATAATTAGTACCCATTCTGCTTTAACAGCGTACGTAAGTTTAACAAAAATTTAACCATCAAAACAAAAAATGTTTTTAGTTATATATAAAACAAAAAAACAAAAAAAAAAGAAACAAACCCCAACACACAACCAAAAAAAAAAAAAAAAAAAAAAACAAAGGAAACAAAAAAAAAAAAAAAAAAAAAAAAAAAAAAAAAAAAAAGAAAAAAAAAAAAAGAAAAAAACACCAACAACCCAAAAAAACCCAAAACACCAACAAACAAAAAAACCAAAAAAAAAAAAAACCAAAACAAAAAAAAAAAAAAAAAAAAAAACAAAAAAAAAAAACCAAAATTATAAAAAAGGAAAGAAATTCCTAATAAAAGATGTAATAATATTTCAGCGTTAAATTTTAACTATAATTTCTTTAAACTAAACTGAAACTCTACAACTTTAAAAAAACATTAATAAATTAACATAACTAAACTGATACAAATAGTTTTTAATAAACAAATATGTAAATTTACGACCAAAATACTGTAAATATACAACGAAAATACTGCAAATGTACCAAAAAATACAGCAGTTTAAGTGTTTTTTAAACAACAACCGCTAACCTATGTTTATTTCTAAATTTAAAAATGCAAAACATATAGCAAGCTATAGCAATATTTTAATTAAAAAGGAAACACAAAAACTGGAACTAAAAAAATTAGACGAGTAAGTATGCAGACTAGTGACGTTCCGTTCCATTAATCTCAAATATTTAAAGCCCTACATTTAATCTCTACAGCCCTGGCAATTTAAAGCGGGGCTCCGGTGCCCTTTTACTGAATTATCTTAAATATGCGGTGCAGAGTGAAACGTTGTGTCTTCGATTTTGATAATTTTTCGTAAAAACCTTACCCCTGCTCCCAATACCCCACAAAATTTTTTTCAACCAAATATCTCCAGTGGTTCAGGAGTTATGATCCCCAAAATGGCGTTTTTCGACAATTCTGTACGTGACAGATTTCTCAGTAGGTAAAACGATTTTATTTGCAAATTATGCACTCAAAGAAAGCGCCTAATTTCTACTTTAATTTGGTACCCTGAACGTTAAATTGGTGCATTATCTGTCAAGATATTACGTTTCCTGTACAAAAAACCCTCGATTTTTTCGCTAAAAACTTAAAGTGAAAGGGAAAAAAAGTTTCGCCAAATTTCATAAAATAACTGCCGTTGTTTGTTGCTTTTAACGAAAACGCAGGTTGTTTGTACTGGAAACGCAATATTTCGACAAATACTGCACCAACCTTAACAATCGGTATCAAATTAAAATAGAAAGTAGCTGCTTTCTTTGAGTGCATAATTTGTAACGTAAATCTTTGTACCCATTGAGCAAATTTTTCACGTACAAAATTGTCGAAAAACGCCATTTTGAGGGGGGTCATAACTCTTGAACCACTGGAGATATTTTGTGGACAAAAAAATTTTGTGGACTATTGGGGGAAGGGTAAGGTTTTTACAAAAAATTATCAAAATCGAGGACAAAAAGTTTGACTCCGCCCCGCACCTTTAAGCTAATAACTCTGAAAGATGTTTTACGCTATATTTAGACATAATTTTTAAAACTAATTTTAATTTTTTAACAAATTTAAAAAAAAATCATAATTAAAAAAAATTGAAATTTAATATCGGTATTGTTTTTTCATCATTCAAAAAATTTGCACAAAATCAACAGGTAGCCCTGGAGATTCTAGGGTTACTCTGGAGCTTCGAAAACCGGAACCCCGGTCTGGAGCTACAGACCTTGTTACTCGGTGGAATATCACTAATGCAGATTTACATGGAAAGATGCAACCCTTTAAAGGTTTTTATGCACAAATGTTTACTAATATTTTTGTACGTAAAAAATTCACTATAAATTTTTCAAACAAAAATTGAGCAGGCTGAGCAATATTTAAAAAAAACTTTAATAAATAAACTGAAACTAGTATTTTTTATTGTCTATATCATAATAAATTTTTATTTTTAACGTTTTTTAATGATTTTTTTAATGAAAATAACATTGAAAAAAAAAACTAGACCAGAATTCTGATTTTAAACCACACGCGCGATTTAAAACCAATAATGTTTAAACCAAGATGTCACCTTTTGCAAAAAATTGCTACTTGTTTAGGTAACTGAACTAAATTCGGCCAGCCTTAATTAAGGCAACCTGTTGTTATTTTTTCCACGCGAAAAAATTATAAAATGAACTGCCTATGGCTAGTAATGTCGTTATATAATCTATCTAGCCGTTACCCGTTCATTTTACAACTTTGAATATGGCCAAAATAACCGTGGCCGAAATTAAGGCTGGTTGAATTTAAGTGAATTTACCCGTTCATTTCACAACTTTGAATATGGCCAAAATAACCGTGGCCGAAATTAAGGCTGGCTGAATTTAAGTCAGTTACCCTGGTTACTTGTTTATTCTTTTGGTGAATAAAATATTTAAGCTATCTTAGGGACAATCTAACGACAACAAAGTAGAGTATTTAGCCTTATTCTTTCTGACATAGCTTAAAATTTATGTCCCAAAAAGTTTCGAGTTGCTTTACATACCGCAAATTGTTGAGTTAAAAAAACACACATAATAATATTACAAAATATTTTAAACAAAAAGTATAAAAACATAACAACCAATGTATAAATTTTTTTCCTATAAAAACTTATCGTATTGCAATCAAAAACATACCCGAATTCTTTTTACTAAAAGATTAAAACAAAAAAAATTCTTAAATTTTATGTTTATACTTGTTTTTTTGTTTGTTTTTTTTTAATTTACTCAAAAAAGTTTTAAATTTCAAAACAAATAATTATTAATACAAAATTCAGCTAAAAAAGCATACAAAGATATAAAAGTTTTGTCATCACATTATTAATTATTCCTATATTAAATTAAAAATTTATTAAATCTATTTTATGCCCGTGGTGATTTAATTTCTTTCAGCCAAGGACAAAAACAAAAAGTTTAGTTTCGGATAGTTTAAGAGTATTTTTTGGATTTGGAAAACGTTTATACTTTTTCTAAACCGAAATGTTAAAAACTACAGGAAAAATTCCCAAAAAAGCCTTTTAAAATACCAAAAATGAAACATTGTAGGTTTTGTCTTTTGGATACT
Source organism: Microlaimidae sp. YZB2_3 (assembly GCA_030248175.1). Taxonomy (NCBI): domain Eukaryota; kingdom Metazoa; phylum Nematoda; class Chromadorea; order Desmodorida; family Microlaimidae; species Microlaimidae sp. YZB2_3. The sequence goes on from JASAMX010012817.1 coordinate 15,890, forward strand.
TTATATGAAGTTCTAACCAAGTACGGCTTTAATCTTTAAAACTGTACAAATTATTTTTTAGATTAAAAAATTTAATAATAACTATTAATGCAAATACGTTTTTAATTTACAAGTTTAGTTTAAGCTTAGTTAACAGCAAAAGAAAGAATAAAAAACACAAGGAAATATTCATCATAAATATTTGAATCGAAAAGATAAAAACATACAATGCAGATTGCACACGTTTTGATGTTTTCCAAGAAGTTATAATTGTATTTTAAGATTTAAAATTAATTCTGTTGGTTTTCAATTTACCTAATAAAACCTTGTCATTAATTTTAAATTCTACAAATACAAAAACCAATTCGGTTATGTTTTTAAACTAAAATTTAAAAAAAGTTAAAATAAACAACCTTAATCTTAAAATCGAAAAAAAAATGAATATATTTAAATTACTATTAATTAGTAATATCAGGAATAAGTATTACAAAAGAATATCCGACTGTACACTTGCACTTGAGGAACTTTGTGCGACTTTTCTCGCAAAAATCTACCATTTTCTGACAGTTTTTCCTCGCAGCAATTTTTATCACCGTGTTAGTTTTCTGCAAAAAAATTGGTGGTTTCTTTGCACTCAATGCTTCCTTTTTTCTCCTTGCGATTATTTTTGCACAACATAAAAAAAGAAATTTTGCACATTTTTAAACTTTTCTATTGTTCAGAGATTTAGTGTACGGTCGAACATTCTGTTGTGTTATATATTCTTGCCAATATGTAACATGTAACTGGATGGTAGAGAAATAATTTTTTAAAAAATACTTAAAAACAAAATAACCACAAAAAACGAGATCTACGACTTTTTTAGTCTTTTTAAAGATCTAATTAATTTTATTAACTGTATTTTTCGTAGAATTTAGAAAAAGAGTGGAAAAAAGTGGAGTGTTTTTTTGTTTATTTCGTGATACTAAAATTTTACGAATTTTTGTGTAATATTTGAATTTAGTTTGATTAGGGAGTTAAATAAAAGAAAACTAGCTACAAGCACTTATTTAGGAGCTTTAATAAAAATAAAAAAAAATCAAAAGGAAAAAAAAACAATTTCACAAACTCAAAATTATTTTAATCCTTTAAATAATTGTTTTTTTAACTCGAGGAAACAACAATTTAAAAAAGTATATTTTTATTACACTAATTAAAAACCTTTTTATGGACGTAGTGCACCAGCTACCTAAAATTGTTTACTTGTAATACATGTAAATCACTCGGTTGAGAAAAAATTACGCAAAAAAGTTTTTTGCGTCATCGTCAAAAAATGACTCTTTTCGAGCTATATTCGTTAGTAATATACGCATAAAAAGTTTAAGAGTGGGTCACAGTACATGACAGCATTGCCAATAAAAGGCTGGAAAAAAGGCAAATTATTGTTTTTCTCACTAAATCAAAATTGCACTATTGTTGTGATTATAAAAACCACTCTCTTATTAAAACAAGCTTTAGGGAGTTTTAAAGGAAAGTTCTATATCACAACATTTATATTTTAACCTCAATCACGATTTTAACAGATATGAAAGATACGTCAATTGATAAAATCTTTAAGTGTATTCTTAATAGTCATCAAACGGGCTTTCAGAATTGTATTCTTTTTCGGCTGCACTTTTAAACTTTTCCAGATATTATTTTTAAATAAACCAAAAATTTTTTTTTGGCGGTTTTTGACATTTATCTTCAATCCTGTCATAAAGTTTGTAGTGGTTTTTAAATCCTAATAACACGCTTTTGGCCATTTTTTATTACAGTGCATGTCTAGTAACTGGATAGGGTAATTAGTTTTTATTAAGGAAATAAATTTTACTATCCCTGTTTTTAACTACAATTGGCTTTTTTGATATTTTCTCTCCGAAGAGTAGGTTCCAGTTAGGGCGTGTAGTGTCCGAAATTAGGGCCAATTAAAAAGTCACTTGACGACAAATTACTTTATAAATTTTTAATTTTGCAAAAATGAATAGGTAAACGCCTTTTGGCTTTTTTATATTTACAAGAGTTAAGATTTATTTTCACTAAACTTTAAATAGTCGCGATTTTTACGGAAAACATAACAAAACAGTTTTTTCCTGAAATCGTGTTTGTTTTTAAGTATCATAATTAGTGTATTTAAACACTCTAAGTAACACCACTTTTTTGAAAAAAATTAAAACATCCGAACGCTTTAACGATCTAATGTAGTAAATATTTTTTAGCAACATATAAAGTCACATATTTTTTCTTTATTTTAATGCTAAATATTTTTGATCTAACAAATTGATCGTACATTATATACTAAACTTTCGATATTTTTTAAGTTTAAAAAAAATTAAAAAAAAACCGAGTAAAACAACGATGAATTTTTGTCTAAACAAATTTTTTTAAAGATATTTTTGTTAGATTTGTTATATTATTTTAAAACAAATACGATTCTGAAAACTCGTTTAATAAGGTTTCAAAATGGCATAATTTTTAGTTGAAAGCTTTTAATAAAGTCAAACCTGCGACTTAGCCAAATGAATTAAATGTCAAGTTTTAGGTGCCATTTTCTGCGAAAATTTGAAATAGTTTCGAACTTTTTGGGGTTAGAATGTTTAGCATTATTGATTTAAATAGTTTGTACAGAATAATCCAATCCCTAAAAACATATGCAATTAATCAAATAAAATAACTGATAATTAATCAAATTGCTTTTTGAAGAGTCATTAAAATGGCACATCACTTTTAGTTGTGTCATAATAATGGCCTATTCTTCTTTAATTCGCATGAATTGAAATGTATTTATTTATAGGCACCTTGCACTGGAACTTGGTTTATACATGAAGTATGCAATATACATAAGCGTCACCATAATGGATAATTACCGTATCTCCTACTTATCTTTCGTAGTATGCAGATCAACCGATTGAAAGCGCGCGAAATTTCGATTGGTTGATCTGCATACTACAAAAGATAAGTAGGAGTACGGTAATTATCCATTATGGTGATGCTTATGTATATTGCATACTTCGTGTATAAACCGAGTTCCAGTGCAAGGTGCATATTAACTAGTGTTGTAAAAAGTATTGATTTTGAATTATTTTAAGTAAAAGTAAAAGTAAATTGAAAAATTTTAATTTAAGTAAAGTAAGAGTAAAAGTAATTTGTGATTTTTTAATTTAAGTAAAGTAAAAGTAAAAGTAATGGTCAAAATTTTATTTAAGTAAAGTAAAAGTAAAAGTAAGACCTATTTTTTTAAGTAAAAGTAAGAGTAAAAGTATAATAAAAGTACTTTTGAACCTGAGCAAAATACCGGTTTTTGGAGCTCCAGAGCTCCGTTCTAAAGTTTTTTTGCTAATTTTATGCATAATTATCATTTTAATAAGTTTTTTAGTCAAAATAAATGGTTTTAGCGTGTTTAGCGGCATAAAAAATTGTCTTTTGCCTTTTACTTTACAACAGAGCCCATCAGGAAATCAACCCATTGAAATTACTTAAGCTTTACTTAAATTAATTTAAGTATTTGCAGTGGAAAATCCGAGTAAAGAGTAAAAGTAAAAGTATTTGAAATTTCAAAAGTTGAGTAAGAGTTAAAAGTAAAAGTATTTTGAAATTTTAAAAGTCGAGTAAAAGTAAAAGTAAAAGTAATCCAAAATCCGTTACTTTTATTACTTTAAGTAAAAGTAAAAGTAACTTTTTACAACACTAATATTAACGTAAATTTTGATAAATTGAGTTCTTCCATTTTTAAATTAAAAATGCATTTTATTATAACTAGCGTGAATTAACAGAAAAATAAGACTTTAAAATAATAGTGCCACTTAAATATAATGAAATTATGTTGTTTATAATAACATATTCTAAGGAGGTTTTTTATTCAGGATTTACACAAAATTGGTAAAGTATAATTGATTTTTTTTTATTTTTTAGGGTCAAGCTCTTAATTAAGCTAATTAGCTTGGGCTAATTGTGAGCTTGAGCTTGAGCCTAAAATTTATTGTGAGCTTGAACTTGAGCTTAGTACACACAATTAAATATAAGTGAGTACCAATTGGTATTGAGCATTTGTGAGCAGCTCAATGCATTCCTAGACGGCATTAAAATAAGGCAAACTGGAAAGTACACCGACACCGTCCACCGACACAGACCAAATTCTACCGTAATTTTATTTGAATTTTTAGGTTTTGCTTAGGCTTAGAAATAATAATTTGCAGCAAAGGTGGTCGGTGTCGGTGGACGGTGTCGGTGTACTTTCCAGTTTGCCTAAAATAAATATATAAAAATGACGCCCTAAAAATTTTTGGGGTAAATTATGGGTTGTTAAAATGGTAACTATTCAATAAAGCGAGTTAAAAATAATTTTTTGATATCAGCGTGTCGAGGGTTTTAATATTAGTGCAAACATGACGGTATTATAATAAAATCACCTCTTAGGGTGGAACGATACAGTTAGGATACCCTTTCGTTTTTTGTAAATAACTCGTGCCATACGTGACGGACAGAAGCAAATTATATATTGAGAGAAAGGATATTTTTTCCGGTCAGCTCAGTATACTTAACTTTTTTGGTGGACTATTTCAAGCGAGATATGCTTCATTGAAAAAAGGCGTTTTAAATCAGCTTTTTTCAATTTAACAAAACCAGAATTAATATTACGTGATAAAAATTTAACTCAAGTTAGATACACCAAATGTGCATGTCCACAAAAATTTTCAGCGAAATCCCTACTATTGAAGTTTTTTTAATTTGGTTTTATTGCTAAAATTTTTGAAATAAAAAATAAAAAAACGAGATAGTAGAGATTCCGTTAAAAACTTGAAAACTGGACAGAAAATATGATACAACTGCGGCGTCAAAAGTTGGGAACAAACTAATTCCTATCTAATGACTAAACTTTCATTTAAATGTTTTTGGTTTGACGCTGGAAAACTACATTTGGAAACGTTTGTTTAAAACTAACTTTTACAAAAGAACCGCAGATGGACCAAAAGCCGAGTGGTTAGAATGTCAGACTTGGATATTGGAGCTGTAGGATCGAGTCCCCCGGGCGATATTTTTAACGTCAAAATTTTTTTTTAATTTTTAACTTTTTAATTAAAATAAATTCAAAACCAAGCACGTGTTTTGGAGTAAAACTGGTATATAGTCAAAATGCCCCTTAGAGGGATTGCAACTCCCTAGCATCCCCTCCTCGGGGAGTCAAGTCAAAAACGGAGGTTGGATTTGTAATCAGGACCCCCCAAAACCCCCGAGTACGTGTTTTGGGGAAAATCGGCGAAATTTTCGCAACTGTATCGTTCTATCCTAAGAATTTTACATTGATGAGTGAAAAAATTGGGTAACCTCTGAACAACATTTAATAAACTAATATTTTTAAAATCAGTCGTCAAGAGGTCTCATATGAGTATAAAAACGTCACTTAAAACGAAAAAAATGACGAAATTACCATTTTTCAAATTTGGGGGAATTTAAGGGGTATGTAACCAAATAGCCATCAAAAATTTTAATCTAAAATTAATATTTTTGCAATCAGCACGCACAGAGCTTTCAAACAAATACAAACACGGCTCAAAAATAATAAAAACAAAAAAAAATCACTCCTTACTAAATTTGGGGGTATAAAGGGATCTGTTTTTTTAGTTATCTTGCCTTTTAGACCATTTTTTTTAATCAGCGCGCCGAGAGCTTTAAATTGATATATTACTCGCCTATGTAGGGTAACAGAGGTAGCCAAAAGTTCAAGGACCGTAAGGTCTCTCCGTACAGTTTTCTTAAGTATGGAAAATCGCGATTTTTGGCATTCGAGATCTCGTGAAATACAGTAATATTTCACTAAAAAATTTATATGAGTGTTAAAAAGGCAGAAATATCACGATTATAAAGTGAACATTCATTATATTATTGTAAGTAATTGAAATAATTAATATTAAAAATCAAATTGCAATGAAATTTTTTTAAAACCGTTAAAAATATTTACTGCACACTATTTATTAAAAAAAATACTTCCAATAGAGAGACACCGTTACCCTTTTTCACGTACGTAAAAATTAAATTGAATACTGTTGTATTTATGGTTTAATATACAATTTTCTGTGAAAAATGGGGGTTATTTTTTCAAAATTTTGGTGAAACTTCAATTTAATTTAATTTGGTAAAATTTAAAGCTCCAGATAGTATATATCTATTGAAATTTATAATTTTTGGAAGGCCATAATAGCTTTTATATTTTTTAACGCATAAATAGTTTTTTGTGCGTCATGCGTTTTATCGATTTTTTTAGATGGTTTGTTTATAAATGGCTTTTAGAGTTCACCATCTCATGGTAGCAGTGGCATAGTCGGTTAGCGCGTCGTCAACTTTATGAAAGGTCCTGAGATCAATTCCCATATAAAACATATTATTTGGCCACAATTTTTTTTTGATTTTAATAATGTTTTTTTTTATAATTTTAAAAATTTATTTCACATAAATTCAAAAAATATTATTGTTGTAAACAGGATTTGTTGCCTGCTTTTTGTGAATTAGTCAAATTTTCGTCATTTTAATATCTTAAAATATTATAATACTCTATAAGTATAATAATTCAAAAATAAATTGTGTGTAAATAAAAATGGGTAATTTTTGCTCTTTATTGCAATTGGTTTACTATTGAATGCTCTGCAATAAAAACTGTCCGCTCTCTTAAAAGTGATTGGTTAATATAATGTCACAACTCCTGCTGTGTTAATGTTTCAGAAATATGACGTCTTATAAAAACGAGTTGTAATGTAACACTGTTGAGCGATGGTGTAACGCAGCACGTCAGTCAATGAGGTACTGAGGCTGGAGATTACAGGTTCAAGCCCTGTATCGCTCATTTTTCAGCCAAAGAAGCTAAAAACAGCAAATTGTTTCGCAATCTTTCTTTCAAAAACTCAATTTATTCGGCCTCATATTTCTGGACGTTACATTTGGTGAGCGATACACGTCCATTGGTACACCACATATGTGCCCTTGCCCGCCTTGCCGTGAGCGGAAGGTTGACACTAAGGTTAGCTCTAAGGAGCAGGGCGTGGACTAGTGGTGGACGTGTGGCTCGGACATTATATGGTTGTCAGATTGGAAGGCTGCGCGCTTCAATCTTGGTAGGAAGGTGTCACAACTCCCGCTGTGTTAATGTTTCAGAAATATGACGTCTTATAAATACGAGTTGTAATGTAACACTGTCGAGCGATGGTGTAACGCAGCACGTCAGTCAATGAGGTACTGAGGCTGGAGATTACAGGTTCAAGTCCTGTATCGCTCATTTTTCAGCCAAAAAAGCTAAAAACAGCAAATTGTTTCGCAATCTTTCTTTCAAAAACTCAATTTATTCGGCCTCATATTTCTGGACGTTACAATAACATAGAAATTAGTAAATTTCTACGAATTTTTTAACGGGAAAGGATCCGCTCACTTAATTAGTAACTTTAACGATTTTTTTATTTATTAAAGGCTTAATAAAAAATTAGTGAAACTCCCGTCTTACAATAAAATTTTTCCTATAAAACTCCAGTTAAAGGATGGATAGAATAGGTTTACATAAAGCAAGAATTTATAATACTTAACAAGCATAATAAATTAAAAATTCAACACAATAGTTTTAACTTCCAAATTTTACTTTTATTTTAGTTTCAGCGTGATGGCGAAAAGAAAAGTCCTTCTTCGGCCAAACATTTTTCCATATTTTTTCTTATTTAACCATTTTAAGGGTGAAGAAAAAAGTGATTTATGGTTACTTTTTTAAATATAAGATTGTTTTAATTAAAAGACAAAACATTTCTTACCTTAGTCTGTCCTTCCTTAATTTGTTCTGTAAACGAAAGTGCAGATTTCACACTTTAAAAAAAATAAATAAAGTGTTGCAAAAACTTAAAATCCCTAGCAGAAAATTTTACACACTTCAAACTAAGGATTTAAAGTCAGTGCACACACAAGCAATTTCTGCCATCTTAATTCCATAGAAATCATCAGCGCCTTTGGAGTTTTTTCTTTGCAAAGTAATTTTGTTTTAACAATAGCGAAAAATTTCCAATATTTCCAACAAAATATTCTCACAAGTTTGCTATAGTTAGAACAAAATCAAAGGAAACGTCCCGTGGTAAATATTAAAACTTTAAAAAGAGTCGGATTAAATTGAGTTTTTGAAAGAAAGATTGCGAAACAATTTGCTGTTTTTAGCTTTTTTGGCTGAAAAATGAGCGATCGGGCTTAACTGTAATTCCAGCCTAGTACCTCATTGACTGACGTGCTGCGTTCACCATCGCTCAACAGTGTTACATTACAACTCGTTTTTATAAGACATCATCTGAAACATTAACGCAGCAGGAGTTGTGACATTATATTAACAATCACTTTTAAGAGAGCGGACAGTTTTTATTGCAGAGCATTCAATAGTAAACAATTGCAATAAAGAGCAAAAATTACCCATTTTTATTTACACACAATTTATTTTTGAATTATTATACTTATAGAGTATTATAATATTTTAAGATATTAAAATGACGATAATTTGACTATTTCCCAAAAAGCAGGCAACAAATCCTGTTTACAACAATAATATTTTTTCAATTTATGTGAAATAAATTTTTAAATTATAAAAAAAACATTATTAAAATAAAAAAAAATTGTGGCCAAATAATATGTTTTATATGGGAGTTGATCTCGGACCTTTCATAAAGTTGACGACGCGCTACCGACTATGCCACTGCGACCATGAGATGGTGAACTCTAAAAGCCATTTATAAACAAACCATTAAAAAAATGATAAAACGCATGACGCACAAAAAAACTATTTATGCGTAAAAAAATATAAAAGCTATTATGGCCTTCCAAAAATTATAAATTTCAATAATATATACTATCTGGAGCTTTTAAATTTTCCAATTAAATTAAATTGAAGTTTCACCAAAATTTAAAAAATACCCCAATTTTCACAGAAAATTGTATATTAAACATAAATACAACAGTATTCAATTTAATTTTTACGTAGTGAAAAAGGGTAACGGTGTCTCTCTATTGGAAGTATTTTTTTTAATAAATAGTGCAGTAAATATTTTTAAGGGTTTTAAAAAAATTTCATTGCAATTTGATTTTTAATATCAATTATTTCAATTACTTACAATAATATAATGAATGTTCACTTTATAATCGTGATATTTCTGCCTTTTTAAAACTCATATTATTTTTTTATGGAAATATATCTGTATTTCACGAGATCTCAAATGCCAAAAATCGCGATTTTCCATACTTAAGAAAACTTACGGAGAACCTTTGCAGGTCCTTGAACTTTTGGCTACCTCTGTTACCCTACATAGGCGAGTAATATATCAATTTAAAGCTCTCGGCGCGCTGATTAAAAAAAATGGTCTAAAAGGCAAGATAACTAAAAAAACAGAGTCCTTTTTATACCCCAAATTTATAAGGAGTGATTTTTTTTTGTTTTATTATTTTGAGCCGTGTTTGTATTTGTTTGAAAGCTCTGTCGCTGCTGATTGCAAAAATATTAATTTTAGATTAAAATTTTTATGGCTATTTGGTTACATACCTTAAATTCCCCAAATTTAAAAATGGTAATTTCGTCATTTTTTTCGTTTTAAGTGACGTTTTTATACATATGAGACCCTCTTGACGACTGATTTTAAAAATATTAGTTTATTAAATGTTGTTCAGAGGTTACCAAAGATTTCACTCATCAATGTAAAATTCTTAGGATAGAACGATACAGTTGCAAAAATTTCGCCGATGTTTCTCCAAAACACGTACTCGGGTTTTTTGGGTGTCCTGATTACAAATCCAACCTCCGTTTTTGACTTGACTCCCGAGGAGGGGATGCTAGGGAGTTGCAATACTCTAAGGGGAGTCAAGTCAAAAACGGAGGTTAGATTTGTAATCAGGACCCCCAAAACCCCGAGTCGTGTTTTGGGGAAAAATAGCAAATTTTCGCAACTGTATCGTTCTATCCTAAATTTTACATTAATAATAAAACTCGGGTAACTTCTAACAACATTTAATAAACTAATATTTTTAAAAATATGAGTCAAAGGTCTCATATGAGTATAAAACATCACTTAAAACGAAAAAAAAATGACGAAATTACCATTTTTCAAATTTGGGATTAAGGGGTATGTAACCAAATAGCCATCAAAAATTTTAATCTAAAATTAATATTTTTGCAGTCAGCGCGCACAGAGCTTTCAAACAAATACAAACACGGCTCAAAAATAATAAAAACAAAAAAAAATTCATTCCTTACTAAATTTCAAGGAGTATAAAGGGATCTGTTTTTTTAGTTATCTTGTTTTTTAGACCATTTTTTTTAATCAGCGCGCCGAGAGCTTTAAATAAATATGTACTCGCCTATGTAGGGTAACGGAGGTAGCCAAAAGTTCAAGGACCGTAAGTTCTCTCCGTACAGTTTTCTTTAACCATGGAAAATCGCCGATCATTCGAGATCTCGTGAAATACAGTAATATTTCACTAAAAAATTTATATGAGTGTTAAAAAGGCAGAAATATCACGATTATAAAGTGAACATTCATTATATTATTGTAAGTAATTGAAATAATTAATATTAAAAATCAAATTGCAGTGAAATTTTTTCAACCGTTAAAAATATTTGCTGCGGCGCACTATTTTATTAAAAAAATACTTCCAATAGAGAGACACCGTTACCCTTTTTCGCTTACATTAAAAAAATTAAATTGAATACTGTTGTATTTATGGTTTAATATACAATTTTCTGTGAAAAATGGGGGTTATTTTTTCAAAATTTTTGAGTGAAAGCTTCAATTTAATTTAATTTGGTAAAATTTAAAGCTCCAGATAGTTTATATTATTGAAATTTTTAGATTTTGGAGATAAAAAATAGCTTTTATATTTTTTTACGCATAAATAGTTTTTTTGTGCGTCATGCGTTTTATCGATTTTTTTCAGATGGTTTTTTTGTTTATAAATGGCTTTTAGGTTCTCACCATCTCATGGTCGCAGTGGCATAGTCGGTTCGTTCGCGTCGTCAAGCTTTATGAAAGATTCCTAGAGATCAATTTTCCATATAAAACATATTATTTGGCCACAATTTTTTTTTGATTTTAATAATGTTTTTTTTTTATAATTTTAAAAATTTATTTCACATAAATTGAAAAAATATTCTTGCTTCTGAGAACGTGATTTATTCCCTGCTCTAGGGAAAATAGTCAAATTATCGTTCATTTTCATATTCTTAAAATATTATAATACTCTATAAGTATAATAGATTCAAAAATAAATTGTGTGGTTCAAAAAATGGGTAATTTTTTTGCTCTTTTTATTGCAATTCGTTTACTTTGAGTGCTCTGCAATAAAAAACTGTCCGTTTCTTAAAAGTGATTGGTTAATATAATGTCACAACTCCCTGCTGTGTTTTAATGTTTCAGAAATATGACGTCTTATAAAAACGAGTTGCTAATATTAACACTGTAGGACGATGGTGTAACGCAGCACGTCAGGCAATTGGTAAATTGAGGCTGGAGATTACGGGTTCGAGCCCTGTATCGTTCATTTTTAGGCCAGAAGCTAGAGACGGCAAATTGTTTGACGATATTTTTTTGAAAGGTTTTAAATTATTTTTAAAATAATTCTAGAAGTTTTTAATATTTTACCACGGGACGTTTCCTTTGATTTTGTTCTAACTATAGCAAACTTGTGAGATATTTTGTTTGGAAAAATTGAAAAATTTTTTCGCTATTGTTAAAACAAAATTACTTTGCAAAGAAAAAACTCCAAAGGGTGAGATAACTTCTATGGAGTTGAGTGGCAGAAATTGCTTGTGTGTGTGCACTGACTTTAAATCCTTAGTTTGAAGTGTGTAGAATTTTCTGGCTAGGGATTTTAAGTTTTTGCAACACTTTATTTTATTTTTTTTAAAGTGTGAAATCTGCACTTTTTCGTTATAGAACAAATTAAGGAAGGGACTGTTTAAGGTAGGATCTTTTGTCTTTTAATTAAAACAATCTTATATTTAAAAAAAGTAACCATAAATCACTTTTCTTCACCTTTAAAATGGTTAAATAAGAAAAAATCTGAAAAATGTTTTGCCAAAAGAACTTTTCTCGCCATAGCGCTGAAACTAAAATAAAAGTTGAGCTTGGAAGTTTAAAACTATTGTGCTTAATTTATTTTAATTTATTTATACTTATTAATTATTATAAATTCTTTTTGGTTTTATGTAAACCTATTTCTATCCGTCCTTTAACTGGAGTTTTATAGGGAAAAATTTTATTGTAAGACAGAGAATTTTAGCTAATTTTTTATTTAACCTAATAATGAAAAAATCATTAAAGTTACTAATTAAGTGAGATTTTATTCCGATAAAAAATTGGTAGAAATTTACTAATTTCTATGTTTATTGTAACATTCCAGAAATATGAGGCCGAATAATTTGAGTTATGAAAGAAAATTGCGAAACTAATTTGTTGTTCGTTTTTTTTTCAGCTGGAGAGTGAGCAATCTCGGCTCGATTTTTGGTCTCCACCCTCGTGCCTTCGATTAGTACTATTCCCCATACAACAGTGTTAATTACAACTCGTATTTATAGACGTCATATTTCTGAAACGCTAGGCGCCCGAGCGGGAGTTTGCGACACCTTCCTACCAAGATTGAAACGCGCAGCCTTCAATCTGACAACATATAATGTCCAGCCACACGTCCAGCACTAGTCCACGCCCTGCTCCTTAGAGCTAACCTCTGTGAACCTTCCGCTCACGGCAAGGCGGGCAGAGGGCACCTATGTGGTGTACCAATGGATTTAGTATCGCTCACCAAATTAACGTCCAGAATATGAGGCCGAATAAATTGAGTTTTTTGAAAGAAAGATTGCGAACAATTTGCTGTTTTTAGCTTCTTTGGCTGAAAAATAAGCGATACAGGGCTTGAACCTGTAATCTCCAGCCTCAGTAGCTCATTGACTGACGTGCTGCGTTACACGATCGCTCAACAGTGTTACATTACAACTCGTTTTTATAAAACGTCATATTTCTGAAACATTAACACAGCAGGAGTTATAACATTATATTAACCAATCACTTTTAAGAGAGCGGACAGTTTTTATTGCAGAGCATTCAATAGTAAACCAATTGCAATAAAGAGCAAAAATTACCCATTTTTATTTACACACAATTTATTTTTAAATTATTATACTTATAGAGTATTATAATATTTTAAGATATTAAAATAACGATAATTTTGACTAATTCACAAAAAGCAGGCAACAAATCCTGTATACAACAATCATATTTATTGAATTTATGTGAAATAAAATTTTAAAATTATAAAAAAAAATTATTAAAATCAAAAAAAATTGTAGGCCAAATAATATGTTTTATATGGGAATTGATTCAGGACCTTTCATAAAGTTGACGACGCGCTAACCGACTATGCCACTGCTACCATGAGATGGTGAACTCTAAAAGCCATTTATAAACAAACCATCTAAAAAAATCGATAAAACGCATGACGCACAAAAAAACTATTTTATGCATTAAAAAATATAAAAGCTATTATGGCCTTCCAAAAATTATAAATTTCAAATAGATATATACTATCTGGAGCTTTAAATTTTACCAAATTAAATTAAATTGAACTTTCGCCCAAAATTTTGAAAAAATAACCCCCATTTTTCACAGAAAATTGTATATTAAACCATAAATACAACGTGTATTCAATTTAATTTTTACGTAGTGAAAAAGGGTAACGGTGTCTCTCTATTGGAAGTATTTTTTTTAATAAATAGTGTGCAGTAAATATTTTTTAAGGGTTTTAAAAATTTTCATTGCATTTTGATTTTTAATATTAATTATTTCAATTACTTACAATAATATAATGAATGTTCACTTTTATAATCGTGATATTTCTCCCTTTTTAACACTCATATAAATTTTTTAGTGAAATATTACTGTATTTTCACGAGATCTCGAATGCCAAAAATCGCGATTTTCCATACTTAAGAAAACTGTACAAACCTTACGGTCCTTGAACTTTTGGCTACCTCTTTACCCTACATAGGCGAGTAATATATCAATTTAAAGCTCTCGGTGCGCTCAATTTGAAAAAAATGGTCTAAAAGGCAAGATAACTAAAAAAAACAGATCCCTTTATACCCCCAAATTTAGTAAGGAGTGTTTTTTTTGTTTTTATATTTTTTGAGCCGTGTTTGTATTTGTTTGAAAGCTCTGTGCGTGCTGATTGCAAAAATATTAATTTTAGATTAAAATTTTTGATGGCTATTTGGTTACATACCCCTTAAATTCCCCCAAATTTGAAAAATGGTAATTTCGTCATTTTTTTCGTTTTAAGTGACGTGTTTATACTCATATGAGACCTCTTGACGACTGATTTTAAAAATATTAGTTTATTAAATGTTGTTCAGAGGTTACCCAATTTTTTCACTCATCAATGTAAAATTCTTAGGATAGAACGATACAGTTGCGAAAATTTCGCCGATTTTCCCCAAAACACGTACTCGGGGGTTTTGGGGGGTCCTGATTACAAATCCAACCTCCGTTTTTGACTTGACTCCCCGAGGAGGGGATGCTAGGGAGTTGCAATCCCTCTAAGGGGCATTTTGACTATATACCAGTTTTACTCCAAAACACGTGCTTGGTTTTGAATTTACTTTAATTAAAAAGTTAAAAATTAAAAAAAAATTTTTGACGTTAAAAATATCGCCTGGGGGACTCGATCCTACAGCTCCAATATCCAAGTCTGACATTCTAACCACTCGGCTTTTGGTCCATCTGCGGTTCTTTTGTAAAAGTTAGTTTTAAACAAACGTTTCCAAATGTAGTTTCTCAGCGTCAAACCAAAAACATTTAAATGAAAGTTTAGTCATTAGATAGGAATTAGTTTGTTCCCAACTTTTGACGCCGCAGTTGTATCATATTTTCTGTCCAGTTTTCAAGTTTTTAACGAAATCTCACTATCACGTTTTTTTATTTTTTGTTTCAAAAATTTTAGCAATAAAACCAAATTAAAAAAACTTCAATAGATGAGATTTTTACTGAAAATTTTTGTGACATCCACATTTTGTAGTATATAAATTGAGCTAGAATTTTTATAACGTAATATTAATTTTGAGTTTTGTTAAATTGAAAGAAAGCTAATTTAAGACGCCTTTTTTCAATGAAGCATATCTCGCTTGAAATAGTCCACCAAAAAAGTTTAGTATACTCAACTGACCGGAAAAAAATATCCTTTCTCTCAATATATAATTTGCTTCTGTCCGTCACGTATGGCACGAGTTATTTACAAAAAACGAAAGGGTATCCTAACTGTATCGTTCCACCCTAAGAGGTGATTTTATTATAATACCGTCATGTTTGCACTCATATTAAAGCCCTCGACACGCTGATATCAAAAAATTATTTTTAACTCGCTTTATTGAATAGTTACCATTTTAACAACCCATAATTTACCCCAAAAATTTTTAGGGCGTCATTTTTATATATTTATTTTAGGCAAACTGGAAAGTACACCGACACCGTCCACCGACACCGACCACCTTTGCTGCAAATTATTATTTCTAAGCCTAAGCAAAACATAAAAATTCAAATAAAACTACGGTAGAATTTGGTCGGTGTCGGTGGACAGTGTCGGTGTACTTTTCAGTTTGCCTTGTTTTAATGCCGTCTAGGAATGCATTGAGCTGCTCACAAATGCTCAATACCAATTGGGACTCACTTATATTTAATTGTGTGTACTAAGCTCAAGCTCAAGCTCACAATAAATTTTAGGCTCAAGCTCACAATTAGCTAGGAATAATTAATAATGTGATGACAAAACTTTAATATATTTGTATGCTTTATTAGCTGAATATTGTATTAATAATTATTTGTTTTTAAATTTAAAACTTTTTTTTGAGTAAATTAAAAAAAACAAAAACAAAAAAACAAGTATAAACATAAAATTTAAGAATTTTTTTTGTTTTAATCTTTTTAGCAAAAAGAATTCGGGTATGTTTTTGATTGCAATTACGATAAGTTTTTATAGGGAAAAAAATTTTATACATTGGTTGTTATGTTTTTATACTTTTTGTTTAAAATATTTTGTAATATTATTATGTGTGTTTTTAACTCAAGCAATTTTGCGGTATGTAAAAGCAACTTCAAAACTTTTTTTGGGACATAAATTTTAAGCTATGTCAGAAAGAATAAGGCTAAAATACTCTACTTTGTTGTCGTTAGATTGTCCCTAAGATAGCTTAAATATTTTATTCACCAAAAGAATAAACAAGTAACCAGGGTAACTGACTTAAATTCAGCCAGCCTTAATTTCGGCCACGGTTATTTTGGCCATATTCAAAGTTGTGAAATGAACGGGTCAATTCACTTAAATTCAACCAGCCTTAATTTCGGCCACGGTTTATTTTGGCCATATTCAAAAGTTGTAAAATGAACCGGTAACGGCTAGATAGATTATATAACGACATTACTAGCCATAGGCAGTTCATTTTATAATTTTTTTCGCGTGGAAAAAATAACAACAGGTTGCCTTAATTAAGGCTGGCCGAATTTAGTTCAGGTACCTAAACAAGTAGCAATTTTTTGCAAAAGGTGACGTATTGGTTTAAACATTATTGGTTTTAAATCGCGCGTGTGGTTTAAAATCAGAATTCTGGTCTAGTTTTTTTTTCAATGTTATTTTCATTAAAAAAATCATTAAAAAACGTTAAAAATAAAA